>JAZGTJ010000447.1:58590-112693 GCA_036877575.1 Botia almorhae | reverse complement strand
GTCTCTTATTGTAATCGAAGTTGCTTCCTTTCCTCATTTGTAAGTCGCTTTGGATAAAAGCGTCAGCTAAATGACTAAATGTAAATGTAAATGTAAACTTTTGCCTCTCTATCACCCTCTCTGTTTGAAACATAAAATTGCAGAATGTTGAAGTTAAACTGACATTTCCCAGGAAATTGACCCAACATCTCATATCAAAATCATTCTTATAAACTTACCCTTGTAAATCTGGGTAAGGTAAGGAGACTGTTGTGAACATTGATCTGTTATGCTCAGTAACTGATATAACTCAAGAACTTAATTAACTGACTTTAACCAATTTAAAATAACTGTTATCTAAAATAACTGTTTCTAATTACACTGGGAAGTAAGTTTTTTAAAAATGAAAAACTTTGTCATCAGAGATCATACAGGTTAAGTGCTTCACAGACTCGCTCTCCTCTCAGTGTGTTAAGGCAGCACGTAAATCAGTTAATACTAAGCTGTTGAGTTTCTGAGGAGACAATTATAAAAGATGAGAAGGCTACAGCCCTCAAATGATTACAGAGAAAAAAGAGAGAGATAGAGAAAGGGATGTAAAAAGAAGAATAGAAACCAAAATCCCTGATATAGAGCCAATTCATTTCTTCAAAATACCTCTCAGAGGTTATTCTTGGGAGTCTGAGTCAGAGGGCAGAGCAATCCCCACAAAACAAGAGTGAGGGAAAAGGAGATATGGAGGGGTATAAGGATAAAATGACAGGCAGACAAAGCAGCTATCCAAACATTTTTTTTTCTTCTTCATTTGAACACAGAAATCGATTCATTTCAATGTGAATTTAGATTCAGTTTACTTGAGTCTGTGGTTATTTAAGAAAGATCAGCTAGTCGCAGACTGCGTGATGGTGCGCGGGTCCCATGTGTGGCTCTAATACACCTCAGTGCCAGGACTTACCTCAACAAAGCTTAAATGCTCTCACACACAGATAGAACACACAGGGAGTGTATGATCTCCAGTGTTTTGACCCTTTTAATCCCAGCGGTCAGTGTGTCTGATAGAATTCAATTGATCAATCATGTCTGTGAGATGGCACCATTTCAGCAGGTTTATTGCGTTCCAGTCTTCTCAAAGACCATCCACTGACTGCACACACACATGCGCACACGCACACACACAAACGACAGCAGAATGCATTTGTCTGCTCACACTATGTTACAAAAGTGCAGTTTGTAAACTGTCACTCTCTGTAGTGCTTGTGTGCTTATATTTGTGTGTCTAATTTGTATACCAATGGTGAAAAGGGTAATGTAATACATTTTTTGTTCCCAATTATATCAGCAGAATGTTTTTATGTGAAATGTTTAAAAGTTTAAAAGTTGTGCATGATTTGCAAAATTGCTTAGTGTGGTCCACAGTTTTGTGCAAAATCTTATGATCCATGTTAACCCAGCATGTTGTACCAGATCATGTGTCCTTCAACAGAAGAAAATCTGATCTATTTATACAAAGCAATCATCAATGTGTTTACATTTAATTAGTGTTCTTGAAATAATCTAGAATGGACCCCACTAATACATAAAAAAAACATTCACTCTAGGGGTTCCTCCTATGTCTGTATACGTACATATCTCTCTGGAATACGTTTGAGCACTCATTTCATTACAGCATGAGTGTGTGTATATACATGTAAAAAATGAGGGTACAGTATATATACACTAGAAAACATAAAGCCATAAAGTGTCAAGTTGTTGTTATTACACAGATGTGTGAATATTTGCGAGTGTTTGGTGAGTGTGTGATGTAAGTGATGCCGTTTCACAGCATCAGCCTCCATGTGTGAAATGCAATTTTTGACACATCTGAAAGCCCAATGAGCCATATCAGAGCAAAAGAGATAAAGAGAACAAGTGGTCATCAATAAAGCTATTTTCACCTAATTTAAACAAACACACCATACCAGCATCACGGGTAACAGATCTTCCTCGCATTAGCTTTCAAACCCTTAATGCACACACACACACACACGCACGCGCACACAGTGGTCTAAGGTATTCAGATGTTGGCCCGTGTTTCTCTGGCCCTTTGTCTTTCAGCCTCTGAACCTGCTATAGGGAAGCACTCTCTGTAACAGACACAATGCTGCCCAGCTGCATTCTGGGTTAACCCACCATTGACTCTCACACAAACACACAGAGAAAGATCGGTGAAGAGGCATCCTCTCTTCCTCGCTTCAAAAGCAGAGACAATAGCAACAATGAGATCACCGTCAGGCTCTCTCTCTCTCTCTCTCTCTCTCACTGTCTGAGAGGTGAGGTTGAAGGTTTTTTGGAGGCAGAGGAAACTGCTTGGTGGATTCCTTTTGGTGGACTTGATACACTTTGTGTGTGTGTGTGTGTGTGTGTGAAGTTTTGACAGATCAAAGTATGTGTCTCTAAAAAGAGGGATACCAACCTTTAACTAATCTCACTGTTATCATCTATGCCCTATCACCCCCCCCCCCCCCCACAATGCCCCTTATTAAAAATGTCCCTCTATTCAGAATATTCCAATAGGCAGAGAACTGAATGACTGAAATGAAACTGAACAAGATTTTGAAATATTAAACAGCAGAGGAAGTCGTGTGCTGTATGAATAATCTGTCACACCTGATAAAGAGGCTGAACTGAGATCCACGTCTGTTTTCTTCAACAGAATAGCTTTACGTTGTATTGTAAGGCATCTTTGGGTCACAGATTTTATTAATTTATTTTACTTTTGGTTTTAGCGGCTGTTACATCAAATTACAGTTTTCGTTATTCCTATTAGGGGGCAAAAAGGACATTGTTCCAACCTCTGCTCATACCACATGCCTTCTGTCTTTCTTTATTCTGTTTTCCTCTCCTCCTCCGTTCAGTGAGAATAGCCAGACACAAGGCTTCTGTTCAAGTTCTCCCTTTCAGATCACTTCCCCTGGGTCAAAGGTCATCATTGGGCTTTCCCAAAACCCATATATGCACCACACATTCCCATTCTAAGCCATCCGAACCCTCTGTCAGCTTCTTTCCTCCTTGTGCGCAGCTGCGAAGCTTAGCGTCCTGCTTCACTAAACACACATTTTCCTGCTCACTCCCTTTTCTAAAACCTTACCATTCAGCACAGAAATTTATAGTATTACACAGACAGCTTAGTGAAGCTCATGAAAAACCTCTTTATTTAATTTCTCACTTGGTCTCTCTCTCACACTCTCGCATGAATTAGACAATCTGTACCGTGCTCTGTAACATATGCTACGTTTACTACACTAGCACTACACTAGCTGCCAAAGCATGCCTCATGTTACTTTCTGCCTTAAGCAAACCCGCGAGGATGCCTCTCGCTGCAAGCACATACACTCACACGCCACAAAACATCACAGCACTGACCACCCGCAGCTTTAGCATGTCAATTAAACACACAAATTCATTTAGCGGCCCCTCCCTCTCTGCTGTATGTAATGTGTTGCATTAATTAAAGTGGCAGACGTCAGCCTAATTGGTGTTTGGATAAATGTTGGTGTGTGTGTGTGTGTGTGTTTACCTAACCATATACTGGGAACAAATTTGTACCCAAAAGTCAGCAAAACCTGACAAATCTAAGCAAGCAACTCCTTTTGGGAATGTCCTTATTTGTAAAAGTACTATAAAATATAGTAAATAAAGTTTTTTTTATGTAAAAGTGCAAAAAGGTTTAGGGTTAGGTTATAGTGTTTATAACTAGCTGTGTATAAAAACAACAGATAAGTAAGTAAGCGTGTGTTGGGGGGTTTCAAAGGTACACCATGTTTTATTTCATTCTGAGTTTAAATGTTTTATTTTAAATGTTGTATTTTATTGTGTAATATTAAATTTTTTCATAGCATGTAAAATGTATTTCTATATAACTGTATACTGTATGTACTGTATTAAAGTGTGTGTGTGTGTGTGAGAGTGAGACATCTGGAGTTCCCTTATGTACTGCAGGGGTCTGTCAAGCAATGGCTTTTTAATAGACGTATAAGACATGTGCAAATACACATGTGTACGTCCACATGCTGTGCCTCCCCTGGATAGAGATGTTTATCTAAGATGTGTCAGCAGTCTGCAGTCCTCCTCCTATTCTGGTGCATCTGTCATCTTGTGCATGTTTAGCTACTTCCATCTGCATGTTGTGTGTGCATGTGTACATGTGCGCATGCGTGCATGCGAATGCTTGTGTGCGTTAAGGTTGCAGTACGCATAGAAAGTGAGAACAGACTAAATAATACTTAAAAATAGATTTGAATATCTTTTCCTTACATTCGTCTCTTTTCCTCTTGCTTGCATCAGCAGGTGAGCTAATTCCCAGAATTCCGCTGATGGAGTAGGAGGAGCCTGCTGCATCGCTGGTAACTGCAGACACTTGGGTCACTGCCACTGTAGAGGCTGTGTTGATACATAGGGATTTAATGCGCTACAGAGATACAACTGTTCTACACCATACAAGTAAGTCGTGAAAAATAATTGTTGCTGTTTATTGTGCTGAAATGGCGCTCACATTGAAGTATATGTACAACAACTTTTACAAGTACATGCAAAACACCTTAAAGCTGCAGTTCATAACTTGTGTCTCTCTATCGCAATCTCTGTTTGAAACATAAAATTGCAGGTTTTATTGTGGAGTTTTATTGTGCACGTACTAAATAACTGATTTTTGTTGATTTTTTAAACAAAAAAGTGTTACGGATTGCTGCTCTAAAAGTTTCATATTAAAGTTTAAGAGTATCAAAGGGTAACAAGCAAGTTTTTATTGGTTCCCATGGAAAAAAGGAAATGCCCTGCAGGTTGTGTTGAATAAAGCTTTTGCCAAATGAGCAAATGTTTCTTAATATTGACACTATTGGACTTTATGTGCACTATTTATGTGATTCTAGATCCTGACCAAAACATAACTCCCAAAATGTTGACATTTGTTAAGTATATAATGTTCTTGTTTTTCTTTTGTTATTCTTGGCCCAGCATTTTTCCCGCCACAGACCTTTCAACAAAACCAGCTGTCACTCTATTTTGGCAGTGTGCTCTCACCAAAGGATAAGGCGCTAACAGGCTAAGAGCTTTTCGGCATGTCTGGCTGTCTGTGAGGTCTTTGCGGTAGGGGATGAGGCCACAAAGTCTTCTCTCTGTCAACCCTTCATATACCCTCGGCCCTCTTTATCTCACTTCCTGTCAGCTGACATACAGCCTAAGTGACAGTACAGTGGCCCAGAGGGGACACTAAAGTGTAGAGATGAGGCTAATCCCAACAGACAGTGCTAAATAGAGAAGGTGAGGATAAGAAGGAAAACAAATCAAGAAAAGATAAACGCTCGCCTGTCGCTCTCGTTTGCTAACCAGGTGGAAAATGTAATGAATGCATATCCCTCCATTTTTTTACTCTTGATTTATCGTTTCAATTATCTGATCCTCTCATTCTTTGTTGCTTTTTACCCCCTCATGTTGAGGAACGGAAACCCAAATCAACCGCTTTATATTCAAAATCCCTAAATTTCAATTTTCCGCCTGAGTATGAGAACTATTTATCGTCATAATCTGAGGGAGACGAAGAACTGACGAGCGTTGTGCGTGCGAAATTAATTTAGATTAAGCGGTGGTGTGCGAGTTTGAAGATTACTGAAAGAGTGACAAGCGCAATCCACTACTTTATTAACTGTTGACGGGTGTTTTCCTCCTAAACTGATCTCACACCACTTCTGGAGATTCTTCTTCAGTGGTTGGCTGAAATCAGCTCTAGATCAGTGCCATGGGTCAACTGGTAAATTGAGACCCACAGGAATAACAAAGTCACAAATATTACTTCTAGACAACAGTGAAGTAGAGAGAAAATTGAGAATTTCCTGGATTTTTAAGTTTTTTGCTTATTAGGGTCTTTCACTGTTTTCACATGTCTCCTGTAGAGTTTTAGAAGAGATTTCAACAATCACAGAAAGTGGTCATATTGGCTCATATTGTAAAGAAACTGACGTCTGCAATAAAATCACATCATTTCACATTAATGAGTGTACTAAATATTTTGTGACTCTTACCTAAGTTATGGGCAGAGACAGCTCCTGATTGGCCAGGTGGCTGCTGGACTTTAGTGCGAATAATCCTGCAGCAAACAAAAAGAATTAAAAAGCTTACTAAATAACAGTAATGTTGCTGTATGTTTATGTGTGTGTTTGTGCATTTTGGTAAAGGGGTTTACTGTATAAAATTGCTATGTGTAGGGGTTTATGGGTACTGCATGCAAATGTGAAGTGTGTGTGAGTGTGTGTGTGTGGCTCTTGCAGTGGCTCATGCAGGCTGACATGGCAGCAGAATCCCACACTTCCTGCATGAGCGCTCAAGCAAAGCACCTTTCCCCTCTCCTTCTCACTCTCTCACTCTCACACACACACACACACACTCTCTCTCTCTTACTCAGAGGGGATGTCATTGTACACATGCTGTTAAACCAGTGAGCTGGACACTCCTCATGAATATGTGCCTCTTTTTACTCCACCAACTCAGTCACTTTGTTTTTCCCTCTCTCTCTCCCTCTCTCCCTCTCTCTCTCACACACATACACACACACATACTCTTCTGTATGCATTGCTGTATCCCTTTTGTAATCAAATGATCAGCTTATTTTTCCAAACCATAATGGTTTGTTCACACTACACTCACACGTTATGCATGTTATGAGTGACACAATGGTATGCACGTGTACGCAAATTTAAGACAAACACACACACACATACACACACACCTGTTGATTGAGCTGACGCTAGGAACACTGTCATTGTCACACACTCTTTCTGCCAGCAGTCTGTCTCGGATCTCCCAGGCAAACATGGTGGGGTTTTGGCGTTTGTAATCAGCGATTTTGTCAACAACTTTGGGTGTAGCGACCTTTGGTTTGGAGCCTCCAATCACCCCTGGTCTGATGCTGCCTGTCTCATAGTACCTGTGGAGCAGTTGTAAAAAGCGAAAGGTTGTGAAAGCTGTTTGTCATATGGCAAGGTTAGCACAAACATAGCCAGAACATAGCCAGACATTGTAGCATCAGAAAGCTGTAGTACTTTGTGTTCTGTGCACAGTAACACACAGATATAGAGTAACATACCTTTAATTAAACCCACATTCAGTCTCTTACAAAGAGCTATTGTGTTTGTGTCTTACATCATATTGTTGTTGCTGCTGTTTTATAAAAGCAGCAAGCGTCTTAAGGCCATGTGTTTGATAATCTCATCCGTGGTAAAATCACTGTGACTCACTGCTCTCGATGGATTATTGCAAAAAGGCCCAACACAAACCAAAAACAAAAGCCCCCACAGAACAGTAATGAAAAGTAACTCAAACAGGGACACAGGAAAGTCCCTCATTAAGAAGATAGAGTTAGTCATACGCTTTATGTACTCAAACTTCACTTGCAACCCACATATTAGTGTGTTTCCTGCCTGAGCAGTATGAGGGGAGGGAAGAAAGTACCGCGCACACACAGAGCGCCACGGTAACGCTTCAGTAAGTTGGACTGGAGCTGGGGAAGTGGGCTGAGGGAGAGGAGAACAATGGGAAACACATTTTTTGACATTGCTAAAGGCTCTAGCACTAATCCACACCTTTATCCATTGAAATTTTGTCCTTCCCCTTAACCCTTTCTGGCTCGCTCTCTCCTTTCTCTCCCTCTCGCTCGCTCTGTCCCTCCGACCATCACTCCCTCCTCAGGAGACGTGTGGTGCCAGTGTCATTTTCATGCAAATGTAAAATGTGATGAATCTTTTCTTTTTTGTCACAGAAAGAAAAGGCAGCGCTTTGACTTTGGAATTTTTGAATTTTAACATGTTATCTATGAAAGGAAATGCTGAGTCAGCCTCAAAATAAACCAATGGCGGAGAGGAGATCAGTCCGATGGCCAACGTTTATCAGGGTTTAAATATTCTAGAATTTCAGAAACTGATATTTAATACGAATTAAGTGCTTTAAAAACTCACTTGATGAAAGAGTACAAGGAGGGCTGGAAAGCATTTAAAGGCAAGATTCCAAACACATACTGGCCCCTCTGTTTCAATGTATTGGAGGACATTAAGCTGGTTTCCCAGGCAAAGATTAGGCCTAGTTCTGGATAAAATAGCACACGGGCATAGAGATCCTCCATTCAAAATCTGGGAATAGCAAACTATGTGTGTGGGAACCTAATCCTTGGTGTGTGAAAGCATTGACTACAAACACATTTGGTCTGTATTACTACCCAATACACTGTTATGTATAATAACTCAATAAATCTGTGATATTTCTGTTCTGTGTGCTGACACATGAAATGTCCAGCTTTCCTGGTAACATGTTTGCCAGTAGCAAGACTAATTTGCTTTATTATTATCTAATATAGCTCAAATACTCCTGAATGTGAGAATGTTTACAGCTTGAAAAGTTAGTTAGATTTACAGTATAAAGCAGTCATATCCTTAAGTTTAATAAAGAGATCCTTTTACAATAAAGCACCGTGGCAGTAATACCATGATAATACCATAGTACATCTTACAGATAAGCCATGGAAGTGAATAATGCTATATATATTATAGTATTTACATGTTACTTTAAGGTACTTCAAAGAGCACGGTAGCACCATGATACTTTTATTTACACTTTTGTTAAATCAAACTGTCGACAGGTTTCTGTTTCACATGTTATCATAATAACCAGAACTCACCTGCCCAGTATCTTGCTGACGCAACCGTGGCTGACCCGGAGCTGGCGGGAGATGTCACACGGACGGACGCCCTGATGGGCCAACTCCACTATCCTCTGCCTCACCACGTCAGGCAAGGGCCGCCCATTTACAAACACCCCACCCAGCTGATTCACCCCTCCATGCCCTGCAGACACAGACAGCAATATAAGGTAACTCAGCAAGTCATGTCTGTCTACCCTAAATACAGTATCTGTTTATACTCATAGCTGACAATGTTGCTAGTTCACCCTAGTGTGTATCTGTTTGTCTTGCATTTTTTGACCTGAAGGTTTGAATTATGTAGCCTCCTCTTTAACATATCTGCCCCTAGAGGTCATCTGGAGAACTACATGTACTCTGGTGCCTCAGGTTTATATTTGTATATGTGGTTCTGTATTTAGGTGTTTTTTGTACAATGTGTGGGTTTCTGGATACCACATTTCTTATGTTCATGTATGAATTAGAATTCAGCATATTTTTATTTCTTACGTATCAGAAAGCGTGTGTGTCTGTATGTGCATTCAGCACAGAAGTCTACATGGTAATCCAGTCAATCTGTCAAATTAACATATTGATTGCTTTAGACAGGAACATACAAACTCACACACACACAGACACACAAAAGAACTGGGGGGTATCTATTAATCCCAGCTATGGGGTAATGGATCATAAAAAGCCGAGCAGACAAAATCAAACTGGTCCTGAGTCCTCATAACTAAATACAACTTCAACAAGTTCAGCTAACAGAACATTAAAAAACAGCTATTTGTATTTTCATTTGCTCAAGGCAATGAGCTGAAACGAATATCAGCTATTTAGCATAAGATCTTTTACTGAGTGATCTGACCTATAAGGTTTCTAAGAGGTCTATATTTAAGTCTTCTTTTTTTAACGCATTCCTTTGTAATGACTTTTTTTCTTGTCCTCTCCTTGATTTTATTGCTAATGTATTACTTTTATCTGTTTTTGTATCTTTCAATTGTCTTTTGCATTTAATGTTATAGATTTTAAAATTCATTTTGTTATTGGGACATTCCTAAGAAGCTGTCGGGGTCATGGGGTCAGCCAGTGTGACTGACGGTTAGACATGTAGATTAAATATGTGGTGTGTGTGTGTTTGTTTTATTAATCATTATTTAAAACAAACGTGTAGTAGAGTTGTTCCTTACTTAAAATTTAAAATGCAACTCACAGTTACGCATATTATGAGTTTGGGTTTGTGCGCAAACTATGCATGCATATTATTTATATGCATAAGGTGCAAGGAAAGTGTGTGTGTGTGTGTGTGCGTGTGTGTGTGTGTGAGAGAGAGAGAGAGAGAGAGAGAGAGAGAGAGCGAGAAAGAGAGAGAGTGAGAGCGTGTGTTGTAATATGTGCATGTGTCAGAGAGAGAGAGTTGCAGGAAGGATTAAACGAACGAAACAAGCTATTCAGATGTGATCTTTTCCCGTTTCTTTTCCCGTGCAAATACGGTTGGCTTATAAATCGAAGTGTTCTCAGAGCTTTGATTGATTTCGAGGCCAGTTCCGTTTAGAAATAGCCAGAGCGGCTAAAAGACATTCATGCTCCCCCATCCAGAAAATAAACCCGATTAGAGACGCAGCTCCATTACGATCCGCTATCGGCCGCACTGGACGGCTCCGATTAAACTGCTCTAAACAGGGCAAACCAAACCCCAAACGAACTGACGTGACATCAGGTGTGCTCTAACAAACATCCATGGAAAACAATTAGAAAGGGACAATTAGAAAATTAAGGCAAGAGAATCTAAATGGGTTCTGAAAGGAATGCAACATTTGTCAACATTATTATAAAAACTTTGGGAAAGGTTATTTAAAAAGTTATTTTTTATTTCGTCTTACACATCAAAATAATGCAAATACAAAGTACCGTATAGTACACTGTAAAGGTTTAAGGCTACTGAATTTATTTGCATTTATAAACTGTTTTTTACGTTTAAAGTAAATTAAACGTAATATTATAGTTCTGAATGGCTTACTCTATGACGTATTCACATATCTTATTAGTATTAGTATAGACTATACAAAACCTCATTAAGATAAGTAATAATAATAGTAATGCTAATATGTTTCATTATTTATTTTATTTCATTAATTATTGTTAGAATTAGTATCCTTATTATTTAGACTATTATTATTATTCTGTTATTCTAATGGCGCATATTAAATAGTTAAGATGTAAAAACGAATTCTTCTGTATCCCTGTGACAACAATCTCAGGCAGGGAGACCCACAGAACACGCAGCAGAGCAAGTAAGACTTGTCATAAAAAGTAACGAAAAATGTGTTTTGTTTCAACTAGCTTATAACGTCAGAGCTTCACCCCTGCAGAAGACTGAACTTCTGAGTTAAGAAATATGAGTTCTTAAATTTACCTTTGAATTTATCGCAATAGTGAATTTAAATTAGACAAGAAGCACTGAAACTCTCGCATTAAATTAGTATAATGTTGTTATATAACAGTATTTTTAAGAAATTAACTTGATGTATTGAAACCAATGTACAGTATACTGGTGCTACAGAAATGTCGTACAAAATGTTTATTTACTACAAACGTAATGTTAGATACAGGGCCTTAAAGTAACTTTAATAGTGTTGTTTAACCTTCTGATCAAACTGTTTATCAATATTCAGGATTATATTCAGTAATTTCTTACAGAAACGGTTACGCGGATCGCGTCATAGTAAGACTGGCACCGTTTGACATTTTCGGTAATCGTTTTACCCCGCCGACTGTGTTGAGATATTGTGGCGAAGAGGAAACGTGATTGGTTCTAGCTTCTGAAACGTGTATACATCTAATCCACCGTTTCATTCACCGTGCCAATAGAAGTCACTTCACACAGATGCGCGTGCGGCTAAGTGAGTTCGCGCATGTTTGAATTTTGCTGTGGCTTTTAGTGGGTAAGGTTTTATTCAGAGGTTTTATGAGAGCAAAGAGCGAGAGAAAAGCCAGGAGAGTTACAGAAGCGAGATCACTAATGCATTTTCTGGCTGCATAATATGCGTTTTGTCAGCTTTGGTTTTAATAACAAAACACTGCGAAATTAAAGACCACGAATCTCTCCGTGTTATTTATTTCATTATTATAAATGATTACTATATACAAATAACATTTTTAATAATTATCGTTCACGTTCTAATGTGCCTTTTTAACATTGTTCTTATTGAACATTTATATAACATAATAACGTAAAATATGTCGCACTCCGTTAAAATATGATGTTATTGTGCGTTAAAGACAGCAAAGAAAAGAGAGAAAGAAAACGGGGCCCCTAACTAGAATATTGGGGGAGCACAAGTGTCAGCCATGTCACGAATGAGTGACCACACATCTCTCCGCCACAGTGAGCAACGTTAGCTTTCGCTTTAACCTAATAAGTGGTCTGTTTACAGCCACCCCTAAGCAACATGGTTACGAAGCGCGTTTGATATATTCTCAGCTGCGGTTCAAGTTCAGTTTATGTCCCCTGCCCGCTGGCCTTGGTCGCGATTTCTTTCTCCCTCTGTTTCCCTCGGGGGACTCTCAAGCAGAAGGCTACCGCTCTAACAAAGCAACCTGACTCCTAAACCTAAAACAGAAAATCTCAAACTAGCTGTCTCAAACAGCAAAAACTCCACCATTCGTAAAGACATTTTGTTGTCTTTAATAAAATACCAGCAATAGTAAACATGGTGCATATATATAATACATATATTGTTTTTCTGTCTGTATACACATTCAGGACAACACAAAATGAATAAGACGTTTAACAGGCGTTAACTTCAAGTAAACAGTGAACTTACTGTGCATCGCTGCGAACGGATCGTGTTTGCAGTGGATTTCCATCGGTTAGTAGAACAGGCCTTCCCGTTATCCCGTTAAAAACCACCAAACAACCTGTAATGTCCTGTTCTTGTTCTTTTAAATGTTTGTGCGAATGCAGTCAGTCCGTTGTGCTCGAAAAAGTTATTTTAAACGCAATTTAAACCGTTTAGCAGGCCAAAAAACTTTGGTTTAAAACAGACAATTTAACCTGAAGTATGTAAATGTGTTATTAACTTATGTAATCAATGATTATTAATGAGATTACCCATAAATAATCATTTATCTCATCCATCATTACTAAGTAAGACAAAATGCAAAAAAGTGGTCAGGGCGCAACCCTGCAGGGTCACGATACTGCCTCTGTGGCCCAACATCCAGAGTCAACTAATTCAGATGAACATCAGTGGACGAGAAGATTCACCAAAAAAAGAAAAGCCCCAGTGAGATGATGAAACTTTTTTTTTAGTCCGAACAGCGTTCTTAACCTCCAAACAAAAAATGCAGAAGTCTTGTTTCTAGCAGATCTATCTTGACATCCTCGCTCCAGTGACCGTGACCCGTGAACTGTGACTGAGGTTCGCACTGTCAGAGCACCGTTAACAGTCTCGACCAGTGATTACTAAAATCCTGGTTAGGTTTTCGAGAAACCAAAACATTTACTTGGTTTTCAACGTATCTTTACACAAATGGGATTTCCTTGCATCTTGAAAATCTAATACGTCAGAACATGCCCTCAGACTCTCTTTCTCGAAAAATACGCAGATAACTCCGGCAGTAGTCCCAAAACAATAGACATATGACTGTGGACGTATGAAATTAGAAAGTGCATTGTATAAAGCCCGAATCAATGTGTCTGCCACTTAAACAGAACATTAAAAAAAACCTTTGCGCGAAGCATTTTATATAGCAAAATGTTCAAGAAAACTCGTGAGGAAAAAACAAGCTTTATCAACTTTTGCAATGGTCAGAACGTGAGTAAAAATCCACTGAAGGTCTCAGACGGCTCGAACGGTAATGCAATTTGTCCAGACCATCGTGAGAGAGTTGTTGATAATGTTCTTCCAGTGTGAATGATCCGGCGGTGAGAAGCGGTGATTGTGCGGCGAGCCTCCGTCTTTACCGCGCAATCACTGAGCGAGCGCACGGCGCGTTTCAGAACCTGCTCTCTTGTGGACAGCGCCAAAGCCACAACGCTCTGAACCTACTACACCGCTTAAGAGAGACTGTCAATCAAGATAAGTCTACCTATCCGTGCACTGCACCTCCGCCTGCACAAGCGCCCAGAGACGCGCTCAAGCAAACACCACACCGATTGGCTAACACTGACTCTGTGTGAAAGTGACGTGCTGTCCCAATTGTGCACCGACAAATAGGGAGTCCTGAATCGCAGGCGAGTCTCTGGCGTTGCTGATCCCATTTCATTTCAATTAAGAGAGGAATTTTTTAAAATCCTTTTGTACTCACCTCAGTCACCTAATTAATAAATAGGTTTTCTGATAGTGTACATATGTACATTTTTTGCAAAATCACTGTAAACGAGTGCTTTGTAAAACCATATTGCTAAATTTTACTGAGTTTCAAGTGCAGGATAAAAGTAAATAAATATTTTTTTTGCTATATTTTAAAAATGCGATTATAAATGGTTTGTTACATTTGCATGAGCAATTGCGCGTGCAGTTCATTATCTGTGGCTTAAAGGTTTAATTGTTGTAGCGTTTGAAAATGGCGAAAGGTTTAGCTGTCTTTAATAATTTAAATTTTGAAAAACAATCAATTCTGTTTATATTTTTGTAACATTGACCAGCATATTACGAGGGGTGCACTACAATGAGCGCAGACTGACTCAGTCGGCGTTTTCGTAGTAATTCCTTTACCTTCCAGACCATACAGACCAAGCGTCTGATATAAAGTGATATTATGTGGGCTCAGTAGCTAGTATTATAAGTAACTAGTAACTAGTATTATAAATGTTGTGGTGGTAAACATCAGTGATCAGTTTTATAAGCATTAAATTGCCATTTTTAAAAGCATAATTTTGTTTATTTTCAGAACGTGAACATGCGTTTTCTTCTTTCTTTTCTAGTTTTTTATTTATTAACCACGTTTTGAATTACTGAACGAATTAAATTTTATAAATTTTATATCTGAAGTACGTTTGTACACGTATTCGATTAATTTGTCTAAGGATTTTGAAATTATTTTTTGCATTAATTTGCACAAAAATTAATGTTAGTTGTCTCCAAACGTTTTTATAACAAAGTTTAAAATTAGTTTCAAATCATAATTGGGGCACTCTAAACTCATAAAGAGCAAGAGCCTTTTAAAACATTCTTAAACTTAAATGTTTCTATGATTAATTCGGTTCCGGACATATTGGACCATTGGACCAAGTGTTCATGGACCATTTAGGGCGGCAAGCCACCGTGTTATTCTTTGCTCACAGGTTAAGGACACATGTAGCCATTACATATAAAGGGTATTTGATGGTATGGTCACCAAAATGTAAACTTTAAGTCAAAAAATCCTAAAAAAGGTACAATATTCTTATATTATTTTGCGAGTCTTGCACAGGCTTCCGGCGCCATGCGCGCCATTAGTACCACGAGGGGGCGAACCTTTTGTGTCGCGTGAAGAACAGGTTTACGCTCGGTCACGTCAGCGCAACGCGCACTCAGCGCGTAAACGAACACACACCCAAGCGCTTTGTTTCACAATAACTCTTTACTAGTGATGGACTAAACAGACAAGGGCTATTTGCTAATGTTTTTATTAGATTTCTTAAATAATATTTTGTAAGACGTTTATCATTATAACCTACTAATTAATGTTAGGGCTTGTGGCCTTACAGGTGACACACTTCTCTAACAGGAAACGCGTTTTCTCAAAGTGTTGTTTTATGTATTTTAGTCTGTCAAGAGAGTAGCAAAGTTGTTTGGTATTCTGTCATTTTAAGAGGCTCATAGAAATAATTGTGTTATGGCTATTTATAGATTTAAAATGTAAAAATGTAAATTATCAAAATTATTTTAAAATTCTCTCTCAAACTGGCACCAACAAACATTTTTGTTTTTTGATTATATGATTTTAAAATATCTCCAGAAGCACATTTCTTTGTTCATTCGACGAATTTCTTAACAAGAACTAAAACACAACCAATTATGTATAGCCTATGATGGAGTAAATTTCCATCAGGACTTAAAGCAACTGTAGTTTAAAATTAATACAAACATAATGCAATGTTGAGTGTTTTAACACTTTTTAGAGAAGAAAATCATTTAAAACGCGGAGTCAGTCAATGAGAACATAACCTTATCACATAGGCAATCTTTGAAAAAATAGCAATAAATGTCAACTGAAATTATAGTAGCAAAGAAATAAATGTCGGGGTCAAAGTAGGCATTGAATTTTACATCAATGACATCACTGACAGAAACTGAGAGATGCTTATGAGAAGTGGAAATTTTGTAATAACTTAGTTTTGGCCCACGGAACTTTTAGGCAACAGTAAATGGCAGTGCTAAAACATATTACGCAACGCTGTCATAAGGACACAGAAATATCGAAATCGAAACGTCTACAAATATTTGCCACACAACAAATAAAAACACGGGCGCCAAATACTGAGAGTCCACATAATAATGTTCATTGATCTTGAGAGACTCCTGTACGCCTGAACCTCAGGTGAGATTAACTAACATAAATGGGCAAAAGCAGCTAGCAGCTTTAGCAGCTTTGAGTTGATAAAACTACCGAAATAAACTTGTTTCTCATTATGAAATAATAGTAAATCGTAATAATCGTAATATATGGGAGTTTGTATCACATCAACACTCAATGGTTTTCCATTGAAAGGGCACGCGCAGCTTTTAGGAATCTCATTTTCTTTGGCTCTTCTTATTGTTCCTCTTTAAATTTCATCTGTACTGAAGGCTTTAGATATTATTTGTGTTCTTTTGACTGTAATTTATAGGCCACCCAACAAGGCCGTAATCCTAGCACACCTAAATCTCAAACACGTTTCTGTCGATCACAACTTCAGTTAAGGTGCGGTCCCGTGGCCCATCACAAGAAGCAGTTTTAAACTAGCACTGCTTAGGAAGACTTTAGGTATTAACAAAAAATGTTCATCGATAAATAGCATCGCCCAAAAAAAGTGTGATTATAAGAAGATGGACTACCAACAGACTTGTTAATGCAAGGACACAAAATCAAAGCTGTTTCATACAAGTACTCCGCATAGGCCATGAAGAGAAAATGCAACTAGCGTTTGTTATGAAGTGGTATTTGTTAGTTCAGTTTTGTTGAAAAGTATTTATTAGTATTTTGAACAAACAAACGTTCAAGTGAAAAAGAGAAACAGACAAGGCCCTACCCGACCGTCCGAAGCGCAGAGATGGACCCTTTTGGTCTAAGTCCATGCCGTGGCTAGAGGTTGGACTGAGGGATGAGCCGAGGGGGGGGGGTGAAAAAGTTCCCTCTGTTGCTGTTCTCTCTGCTCTTTTTTGTAACAGTGGTTTTTGACGAATGGTAGTTTGAAATAATGTGACTTTTCCGCTCCCTGTTGCGCCGTTGCAATTGTTCACTGGAGTGAAACTAAACGTTTTAGGTGGAAAAAAGACTCTTAAGGAAGCGTGAAACGATTACGGGACAAAGTCAAGAAAGAGCCGCGCGCTCAATGTGTGCTCATGTCTCCTTTCTTCCTCTCTCTCTCTCTCTCTCTCTCTCTGCCTTTCTCTCTCTCTCTGTCTGTGTGTTTCTCTCTTTCTCTTTATGTGTCTTTCTTTTTATTTATTTCACTGCTTCTCAAACAGACTAGAACTGCTGCTCTTTTTTCAGCAGGGAATGCTTGGTCGAGTATAATATGTTAATTTGTTGGTAACACTTTACAAACTTTTACGCGCGCGCTCTATATATTGTGTGACGGATTTGTGTTTTGATCTCGTCAAGGGATTCGTATTGAGGAGAAGTGAAAAACAGAACTTTTGTTTAGCTAATAATAAGCGATTTTTTAACTAAATTGCACATTAGCTACCTTTAGATTAAAATTTGGAAAAATTAAAATTTTTCCAAATGATCATACCTATCATTATTAATCAAAAATCTTTCTTTATAATACCTAACAGTTCGGTATTCATTCAAATATAGGGGGAATATGCATTAATAGTTATTATAACGTATTACACTGTTTTCTATATGACCAGACCATATTTGCACTGCATGCTTTATTTGTCGATATAGCAAGATCACTGCATCAAACTGATTTTGCTTTCCCATTACACCAGCAAAACACATGTACTCTCGAGCTTGATGACGACAGGCGCTGATTTGAGGTCTTGAGGTTCATGAGCTACACAGAGACAATTGAGCGTCAAACAATGAGCGAGACGCGCCGTTCAGTATCCTCTGACCTCTGCTCAGAAAACAACAAATGTAGCTCATTTAATCGCGCCTCATAAAGCCATGTTCCATTGATAAAGGGCTAAAGGCAGACTAATGAATGAAGCTTTAGACCTTATTCATTTAATACAGAGTGGCCTGTGGCTTATTTCACATCGTTGTGGCCCAGAGGTCAATTATTTAATTACGAGAATTTTTGCGCATGAGAGGAAGGCTGCCAAAAAATAAATTAAGAAAAAAAGGAAAAATTGAGCTGTTTTGAAGACGAGACCCATTCAGCGTTCAACGCTTCAAACCAGTAAAGTTAGAACTGTCGTGAGTTCGGTTCTGCTGTTCTTAGGCGCTGTTTATTGTCTGATGTGAGATGTGAGCACCAGTGTTACCGGGCAGGTGGCTGTTGTCACGGTGACCTGAGGCGATGTAACCGCCTCGCTACACACGCCTCTCCGCTCTAAGATCAAAGGCCAAACTTGTCTTACATAAACTTACATCAACGTCCACTCTTTCTTCCTCCATATCACCTCGATGGACCACATAGACCACAGTGCTGCCATTTACCATAAAATTAACGCTTAAAATGCGTTCGTGGATAATCGACCATTTATTTCCAGTTTTCTTCCACGACACCCAGAACACATTTGAAAATTTTAGTACTTACAAAACTTGTGTATTTTTTTAAATTGATTTATTTGTTCAGTGAGCAATGCGCAGTTAACGTTGACTCACAGTTATCCGTTGCATCACGGTTCTGAAAATCAGCATAAATGTATGTGCATATAGGCCTATAGGCTATATGTCATTTTTACGTATGGGCCTTTTGTTTATTACACTTTCGTTGTAATAATACACTTTCGTTTGTATTATCGCTTAATAATGCATATTAATTATACTGTTTTTGTAACAATTATTAGGTAAAATGTCAAAATGCAAAAGACAGGAGACTAAAGAAGACTAAAATTACTTCACCGCTTAACCATACTGTAACCACTTTCCGCCTCAATTACAATGTGAGTATTGCTATTACTTAGTAACTTGTATTAGCCACCACTGTCATTAAAATAGTCAAGACATTTTAAAACGTGAGTAAAATTCAAGAAATAAGAAGTCATTTAAAAGTTTATTATATTGTTTGCTTATATTTAGGTTATCATATGTTCATAATTTTTGGTTTAATTGTAACAACAGCTGTAGTAAATACGACACCACCATTAAACAAAATGGTAAATAATACGTTTTAGTAAGAGGTCTTAAAATTGAAAACAAAAGTGCCTGGAAATGTATATATGTGGGCGATAAAACTAATAAATAAAAATAATTTAAGTAACAAAATTAAACCAAAACAACTTGTTTATGAGCTTTGTTGTGTGAAATTCATGCAAAGACCATCAATATATCATATTCCGCTTGCCAACTTTTCTCTGCTCAGTAACGCGATACGGTTACAAAATGTGGTGTTTCGGTCTCACTTCTTAATTTAATTAATAAAGTAATTAAAGCGCAGAGAGTGTTGGGGGAATTTTCTCTGTTGCCCTGCTGGAAGCGGAAATAATCGCTTTTGACCGAGACGTGAGAATGAACGCGGACAATTAAAACAAAAAGTAAACAAATACACAAAGAAAGTCAACAACATTAATGACGCCTTTATTTTTTACTAATTTTGTCTCTGACTGATGTCATAAGTAGTATAATGAACGATTTTTGTTTATTTTTTCTCCACAGTATTTGTAAGATCCAGTAAAACAAACACCATAATCAAAAACAAAAGCAACATTAGATATTCAGGCGGTTTATCTGTCTTTTGACCATCTTTTTATAACAGATGTACGCTTATGTTTCTCATTAGGTGGTTTTAAAAATTGACCACGCAGTTTCGCGGTACCAAAAAACTGCCATGACTGCCAATATTTTAAGTAATCCTTAATTACATGTACTAAAGAAAGGAACAACTGAGAACTTCCTAATATGTTTACCTTTTATAAAATGAATAACATTAAATATTTTTCAACATACAATTTTATAAATTTATAAATAAATACAGATTTAGAGGGTAATGAAGGGTTGTCCTGTCTTTTCCTATTATTATTATTACCTATGAATGTGCAATTTGTGGGAGTTTTTAAAGAATCAGCACTGCTTCCAATGACATAGGTTTGGTGATCTGGCAAAATTAGCTTTATTAAATTATTTTTGTGATTATGTTATCAGTGCTAACCTGATAACAGCTATGAAAGTGCTTAATGAATGAGTGAACACTAAACTCAGGAAATACAGTGCTAGCTCCAGACCTGTCAACGTTTGGCACAACACCAGACCACACAAAGAGAACATGGGTTTCTTCAGTGAGTGTTTTGTTCCAGATCCTGTGACATGTGTAGTGACATGCTGAGGTCAAACTGTGTCTTGATGTTCTGTGTGGACGTTCACAAAGAGAATCAAAGTCTGGTAAATAAAGCAGGCAAGTGACATTAGTGTGTGTTATAAAATTTGTTAGTAACAAAGGGCCTGGATACTGAATCTATACAAAGAAAAGGGTAATTAAACCGCAAACTACAATAACATGAAAGCTATCAGTTAATATAAACCTATTATGTAGTAACTGCATATAATAGTGTACTGTACATGCGTGTGTCTGGTAGCCTACGCTTTATGTTGGGTTGTTTATCTTTACTCTTGTGAAGTATTTTGGGCATTTTGGCATTAAAGCTATTATGATTGTTTATAGCACCCAGATAGACTTATAACTTTCAATGCCATGATAATTGTATGCTCGACTATTGATCACAACACAGTATGGGTCGATGTTGCACATGAATAACGCACATCAGCAATATAAATGCAGGGAAAGGAGAAGGTGGCCATTTGGCTTCATTTTCCAAATGAAAATCTTTCTCATGCAGAACAGCCATGTGGAATCAGATATTTGAATGGGGAGATCCGGATCCTCGCATGTGACTCCATCTTCAACACCCGACTGGTTTGAATTTGTGCAGATTAACCGATGAACAAGTGCCTCCCTTTTCCTTTTAAAACAATAACAGTAATAATGATCAACAAATAAGTCAGACTTATCATGTGGCAATTTCTGTAAAGCAGCCAGGCATTCCATTTTCCGGCTTTAATCATACAGCCTCGTTTTCCCAAAACACTGTATGTGTGGCTTTTAGCTTAATTTAGGAAATGTAACCTTTTGAAAAAAAACAATCCACAGCTTTGATGGCCTTTTCTCTTGCTGACACGCATGGAGACGTCTTCAGAATCAGATGGCATTTAGACAATGATTCCTACACCAGTCAGCATGCCTCGCTCATGCCATAGGCTCTTAGATGATAAAAACAGGTTGAGGTTTAACAAGAAAGAAAGAAAGAAAAAATTGGGACAAGTCATTTATGTTTGGATATGTTTGTAAAATATAAATGTGAAGATACGTAAATGTGGACTTAGAAGGTGCCAAACATAGCAACTGATGAAAGATCCCTTGCTTTTCGTATAGCAGAAATAGACAGTGAGCTCATATCTAAGAGACCAAGGCCAAAACCTTTAAATATCATTAATGTCTTAAACAACAAAATATACAAATTAAATCCCGTTGAAATAATTTGCACCCCAAATTATGTCTATTATTAGACTACTTATTATTAAAATTGATTATGTGTTGGGTTGTTTAACACATCCATTAATGTTAATGAATAATTTTTTTTGCAATTATACCACGGTAGTCAGTGCCAATGACAAAACAAAATAAAACGAATTGATTGGAGTTTCTCTGAGGGGTGTCTCGCTCTCGTATTTAATATGCGTATTTAAGAACAAGACATCATACGTGTAGATTTTTCAGGCCGGAACAGTCTTTTTATACTATACGGTCTTTTATATACTATATAAATATACTAAATATAGTATATTTATACTTCCCTAAATGTATGAATTCTCAATGATTTACACATTTACAAGGACAAAAAAGAGAGAGATTGCTTACACAAACCCAAAAGTTGCTGTCATTCAGCGGGTGAGCTGAATGTTCTTTTCCCGGAATGAAGATTGGTTGGCCAACCATTTTGTTTTCCTGTGGAGCCCGGAAGCGAGTCTCCCTGTGTTGCGTTTCTAAATTCGGAAACTTATAAACAGGTCAGAATTTTAATCACTCTTGTATCAAACGCCCCAGATTATCTCCTGAGCCGTGGGTGATTGTCAGAAGGCTGGAAATGTTTTAAAAACGCCGTCGTGTCTGTTTGTTCGTTTTAAAAGTAGTTAGCCGGTTTCCATGTGTACGTGAACACACGTGGGTCATGCATTTGATAGCACCGAGGCTAACACACGTCACATAGACGCGTCTTTTGATTACGGCCTTTCTTGTGTACCGATTTTAAAATGACAGAATGTAATGTTTATTTTAACCTGTTAAATATCGCGATTTCAAGTTTCGCCCCAACTGGATTCCTTACCATTTAAGTTAGCCAACTGGCTAAGTGTCAGCGACTTTGGTGTTGGCGTGGAAGTTCATTTTTATCATCTTTTGAATCGTTTTGTGGGATTTGAACTGAATTAATTCTAAATTTGACTTTCTTGCTGTTGTCAAACATGCTAAAGTTTAAACAAAATCACGTGTGCCGCACGTTCTTTGCTTTATTGACATGTCAGGGCTTGTCATGACAGAAATCCTGCCATTGAAACCAGCCATGCCTGGTTAAGGGACTTTATTTTATTTCCCTGTAGTGTATAAATTAAATTTATTTCCCTATGTCCTTTTCCGAGCACTGATTCGACTGTAAATGTGATTGGTCAGCATGGGTTTTGAATGCTGTGGGGTGATGGGCATGATCATGTCGTTCTATGACATACATGTGCATATGCAGTGAGCTTAGATCCCACTGGTCGATAAGAAAATGCAGTTTGATTAACAAAGCAACACAGAGAAATAGACTGTGGATATTTATGGAGTCAGTCCCTCTAGGAATGTTTTGTTTTCCATATGGAAATGTGTCCATATCATACAAAAAGAAATCCTACTATACTATAGTTAAATCGTTGTAACTACAAATTAACCATGGTGATGCTACAGCAACCATAGTTTTGTAATAAAACTGGTTATACAAGTGGTAATCCATGTAGCCAAAAACATGGTTCAACACTTGTAGTAATGAAAACCTGGGTTCATTTTCATGAGAAATGGATAGTAGTAAGGAGTAAATTTGATGTGTAGCATATTCCTGCAGAAGGAATAGTTGACTCAAAAATAAACCTGTGCTGTTAACTTAATCACCCTCAGGCCATCCATGACATTTTATTTCAAAAGAACAATAAAGATGATTTTCAGCTAAAATTGTTGTCCTTGGGGATTGGCTGATTGGTGATTGTTGTCCTCAGTGGCTGCCACCTCTTTGAAAGTCAAAAAAAGCACATACAGGCAACACAAAATTAATCCCCACGGCTCCTGAAAATATATTGATGTCTTATAAAGTGAATCAGTTGGTTCACTTCATAAGATAGAAAATTTACTGTTATACACCATTATACTCAGTAATTTGCAGCCTCTGCCAAACATCCTTAGTGTCTCGAATTGTGTCCATGGGCACTGCTCACTTAGAAGGGCAGATTAGTTGAGGTGGAAACTCTGGAAGGAAATGGGCATTTGTATTTCATAATTTAGCTGTTTGGATCATACTTAGCGAATGAAGTAATGACAAAGAATGTAATTTTCTCTTTGAGATGACTTTACTTGATGTTTCCTAAGTGCCTTTCAAGGGCACAAAAATGTTATTTTATCAAAGGTCAATTATGTTGCATTGAAGTTATACACTATGTGTTCCCTTAGAATAAAACCCATGACCCTAGCATTGCTAACTCTATTAGTGAACTCTGTTAGTGAATATTAGTGATCACTGAACAGTGCTAATACCTAATACCGTTTTGATGGCCTCCTAATTGATGATGACTCATAAGGATGTTGATTGCTGCTGTCTTTTTAGGGCTCTCCTTGAGATGTTCTCAGGGCATCAGGAGCGGGAGGATTATGAGGATGAGCTCTACCAAGATGAAGCAGACTCAGGTTCGTCGGACGTGGACAGCGAGTTGGAGTTCCGACTTTATTCCCAGCTGCACTACTGCAGTGAGACCCAGGAGGCCCATAAAGATTCGGAAGAGGTCCAGTCATCAATACCCCAGGCTCAGCCTCAGCAGAACTCCTTGCCTCCTCCTGCACCTGTAGATGTCATTGTGATAGACTCTGGTACAGATGCTGCAACAGTATCAGATAACACAGAGGAAGACGAGAGCGTGTGTGCAAAGAAAGGTAAAACATCAAAGCACTGTAGGAATTGGCAACCCCAATCGTCCGGCCAATCACACGTTAAAACAGAACGGGACTCCCCAGACGAAATTGTGGTGTTGGATTCGGAGTCAGAAGAGAGCTCGGATTCAGACGAGAGCTCGGATTCACACTCTATACCTCCATTTGTAGTGGATCTGGATTCAGACTCTGATGGACTAGAGAACTGGATGATTGTCAGCCAGGAGAAACAAGATGGAGATCAGAACATCAAGCTGAACCTTTTTGCACAGGATAACTGTGAGAACCAAGGTAAGACGTTTTGGGTTTTTGTTTCTATGAAGCACATGAGGAAAGAAGAGTTTGAAGAACGTTTGTTGTACAACGAAAGTGAATGGTGATCAAGGTTGCCTGTTTCCAGTCTTTTGCCTAAAATCTTCATTTGTGTTTCTACCGTTTACAGTTTTGTATTATAGAATCCTCACACTTTCAAAGTTTTTCAAAGCATGTAGGATTTATGTTCTGAAAAGGACAAAAAAACAACACAAGTACAGTTGTCCATATGACTTATGCCCTGTATTTTAGGTCATTTGAAGCCATTGTTATAACTGTCGCTTTTAATTTGTGCATTTTTGCTAGATTGCAAAAATGAATACTTGTTCGTTTCAGTCTAATACAAAGAGAGATTTGCTAATATAGATCTGACATATGACTTCAATAAACATCTAACTTTCTGTCTTTAACTTTCTATGTTGTTTCATGGGCAATCGCTTGTACAACATCTAAAACATTTTGTACAAAAATAGGACACGTTATATACATATCTTTTCTATAAATCTTCATTTTGAGTAGAGTGTCTCAATTATATTTTGCTAGTTAGTCTTTGTATGAGCCACCTAGAGGGACTGCAGGCCAGAGTACCTGTCATATCCAGACCGATGCTGCATTTGTGTTTATGTAAGCACAGATTTATATTTAGCCCCTAAAGCACTCCTCTGCTTTATAGGCTGTATGTGCATCCTAATAACTGAATCTATGAATCTCTCATCCACGTGCATTCATTGTAAAGTTACAATGCGAGCACACAAGTTCAGGCCCTTAACTGACTAAACGAGCGGCTGTGTGTGCAGGATGCATATATCCGGCTTTCCGCTTCTAAGATTAATTTGCATGCGTGTGAGAACATGCAGGAAAGGCGATGAGGGAATATTTCTGTGTATGTAGATGAAAAAACCAACAAAACATAACAAATGTCCTGTCAGAGAGCAAGTGAGAGCGTAGGAGACTTTAATCATAGATGAATAAAAATGTATTTGCAAATCTCTCTAGATCCACACATTAGGTTAACCCGCAAAGCTCAGCAACGCAGCAAACTTCAGTATTCTTTCTCCAAACACGTCATCCTCATTTCCATCCCAAGATTCCTTCCTGTTGCTTTTATTAATTCTCTACTCTTCTCTTTATTTTTTGTCAAGTCCTCCCCTTCTAATACAGACCGTTTCATAGTATCTTTTTCCATCTTTTTTTCCCTCCATCCTTCCATCTCTCACTCTCTGGTTCATTTGAATGGTGACTATGAAGGAGTCTGTGGGCTGGTATTTCTGCTCTGTCGATCATGCTTCTCCCACTTATGTGTAGAAGGGGTCCTTCTTCTGCCCCGGCCTGCTTTTGTTACCCAGAGAGAGATTCAGTGGAGGATGAGAGAGAGGGAAGGAGGGGTTCAGAAAGAGGAAAGAAGCAGCTCTCTGTCTCTCTTTTAATTCTCTGTGTCTCTGATCTCTGGGGCTTGACCCTGCAGTCCAGCACATGTGGGTCACATAAGGCAGGGGAGCTGAGAGGAAGCTATTTTTTTATTTTTCCAAACATAAGAGATCTTCACTGCCAGGGTAACTGTGGTAGACAGGGGACAAAAGGATGGCTCAGATGGGAGGTTATGTTGGATTGTGGGTAATGAGTGTTGTGAGCATATATTGTACTGTATATACATTTTTCTTTAACCATCTGAACCATATTCTGTTTGTCCTGCTCTGTAGTTCAACACATAGAGACAGGTTGTCTCACTGAATGTATCTGATTTTAGGATAAACGGGCCCCTTGGACCCCACTCAGACAGAACAGAGCCTCTGGGGGGGTTGGGTTCCGGTGGGGTTCTCAGGAAAGGGGGGTCTGAACTTGAATTAGTTGTTGAGCCTTCCTCAGCGGTCACTTTCTTTTTTCTTTCTCCTTTGTGCTTTTTAATTTCCCTTTTCCCCTTTTTTATCATTTTTTCAGTGTTTTCCCCTCCCCCTTTTTGGTTCTGTCTGTTTTTTTGGCCATGTGAACACCAAACTTTGTCATTAGGCTGAACTGTAGCTCTGGCAGCAGATGGGTGATAGTTTAAGCTGTATGGATGAGGGTTTGAAAGAGCATTGTCTCTGATTGTGTTTTATACACTGCAGGCTATATAAAACGGTAAGACTTTAGCCATCTGCTTTTATTCTTGTTTCTCTTTTAAAAGTTCAGAATTGTGTTCTGACCTCTCTGTAGTTGTTTGTAGTTGCATGAGTGTGAACTGTAGGTGAGTTTTGCTCAGTTCTGGTTTTAGAAGTATGTTGACTTTTGTCTTTACTTTAATCAAAGTGGCCTTGACACCCACTATATCCTATTGGACATTTATCTGGCTATGTTACCACATGTTACCACATTATCACATTCTCTCTGTTTCGTTCTGTCTCTCTTTCTGTTTCTCTCTGTTTCTTTTTCTGTCTTTCTCTCTCTGTCTCTCTCTCTCTTCCTGTGTCTTTCCCTCACTGATATATCTCCTCACTGTAATGAGGCCACACCCAGACATCATGAACATAGCTGACAGCTGTCAATGACTTTTGTTACTATTCCTGCATCTAGCTTTGTGCTGTTTAGATTTTCTACTTGAAATTGCTTTATTTAACAGAGCGTTGTTTTAACTTTTGGTGTCCATTGGGTTTTGTGTTACCTGCTTTAATACTAATATTAAGTATCTATTTAGTACCATGACCTTTGCACTGCTAACATAACACTCTACTAATTGAGCTACAGAAAAGCTACAGAATACTGTGTGTAAAGACAGCTTCATGAAGTAGAGTGTTATGTTAGTAGTGCAAAGGTCATGGTTATGATTCCCTTGGAATACACATGCTAGTATAAATGTCACTTTGAATTAACGTGTCTGCCAAATCTAATTGTATGTGTAAATGTCATTTTTGATTTTGTAGTTTTGTAGAGTTGTAAATTTGGGGTTTTGACTTTAAACTTGTCTGGTATTTTTCTGAAGATTTTATTAGTTCCAGCTTATTTTACGTGCCAATATTTATTAACATTGAAGTCTGTGTTTGGTAGCAATGGAAAGTGAGGCGACAGGTCTGTGATGTGTAAGTAAATGGACGTGGTTGTTTTAAACAGGCAGTCAATAGCAGTGAGTGAGAGTCCATCATTGCTAATGGGTCACAACACTCCAGCTTGAAGTGTCGGCAATTGGGCCGAAGAAACGAGAGCGTGTGTTGTGTAGCATTTGTTGTTGAATGCTAAAGTAGTTGAAGGTGTTTTATCAGCAGGATTTGCGAAGGCCGAATATTGCCACATGATTCTAACAGATGTGCTGGGGTGAGGCGTGGCAGCTGTGTGAGGTGATACGTGTCTGTAAGTCTGTGTGTGTGAGATTGGAGAGCTGTCTGGGTGTAAGTTTGTGTGTGTAAGTTGAGTGTGTGTGTGGCAAGGATAGGCATCAGCTCTTATCTGGGCATAGCAGTGCCACATCATCTGCAAAAACTCATCCGTTTCTCCACGCTGTGTGTGAACAGACGCCATGTCCTCTCTCACACACACACACACACACAGTTTGTTTATACTTTTTGGTTATGTATATTGTTTGTTTATACTTTTATATTTTGTGATAAGACATTCATTAGTTTTGTTGCGTTATATTTGTACTTTTTTGTGATTTTATTAGTCCAGGTAATGTAAAATAATAAAGTATTGCGATATTTTACTTTAATACTGTAAAAATATTAATTACTGGTGTGAGACTATCAAAAGTTTTTTTTACATGAATATTCAGAGCTGTAATATTTTGTCAATGCAAATTAAATTATTTTCGTTCAACCAAAATCTAAACCCAGAATGAGTTAAGAATTTAAGCAGCAAACTATAATGCAGATTAAAGATTCAGATTAAAAATCACAATATCTCAGTTTAATTTATTTACTCCAAACATTACACCATAGAAATCCAATACTGTCTTATAGTGACCTGGATATCATTATAATACGGTCTCATTAGCTCCTTACAGATTTCCACCCATTGCAAAATGTGAAATATCCTGTTAATTTGTCAACATCACTGTGAGCTGTTTTTCACTTTCATTTATTTAAAGTTTTAATTGATTGCATAAATATTTTTAAAGTTTTTACGATTTTTACAGTTAATTACAAATTACATACAATTTTTTATAGCACATTTCTTTTGATTATAGCTAACGTTTAAAGGAAACATCGACAATGACTCGCTGAGCGATCACCTTAAATCACGAGAATCTCATCAGACTTTTTCACAAGATTGAAATTTTTCATCAGTTCGACACACGGCTTCTATTAAGAAATTTCACGAGTGGTCAGTGATCTACGCTACGAGTGTGGGCAGCGTAATCCCGTTTAAAAGGTCTGTGTGTGTTCCTGGTTGTACGTCTGGCGTTTTGGGTGGGCTCTGCATGGGACAGCAGGGATCCTTAATCATGTTATGGGATGTGGGGTGTATTTTTGAGAAGGGGTTAGCTGGCAAGCTCCCATCCCAATTTCATACTAAATGGTCACACACCAGGTTTGATTAGAGAAGGCAAGGCAGAGGAACCCATCCTGCTCTGTTGTCACACATACTGCTGTCAATGCAGAATGGCAGGGCAAGTTTTCGGCAGTTTTCTGTATGCAGGCTGCCTAACTTTAGTCATTCTGTTTGTGGAAAGTATTTGCTGTGAGTCATCATTTTGAGTTTTACAAATCAAATCAAGTATTTGGAGAATTTTGTTGATGACAAAGATAACGTTTTGCCCACACTAGAAACACAGAACACATTATTTTATATATGCAAAATATATTTTCTGGTAAATACACCGTCATTTTTGCTCATTCAAATACATAACATTTAAAACATGTTTTTGTTACATAAGAGTTTATGATTTTATGGTTATTTATACTTTCAGTTTTCGGCCGGTAGGGCCTGATGGCTTAATGAAGCTATCACTATCACAAGATATTAATATATTTTTGTAATAGTTAGAAGAATATTCTGACGCAGTTGGTTTAAATCTGAATGTTTTATCTTTTCCACTGTGATTATCTTTACCATGCAAAGATGCAGCCTCGTCCCGGAAAACCTCAAGTCCAACATCTGTGTTTGTTTTCGCAGGTGCTCATTTGGTTTTATGCGAACGTTTTTTTTAATATAGAATATTTTTGTGGGCTGTTTTCTGACAAAGCGTTGTGAAAAAAGTCCCCCACCAGCTTTTGTCGTAAATTCATGTTTTTCACAGAAATTATTTAAATGTGGTGACAGGATGACAAAAAGAATGTATATATATTTAGTTGTTTAAAGAAGATGAAATGATAGTAGGATAATTTGTAATTGAAGCAATAAAATAAAAGCAGGTTACAAAAGCAGGTTTTCCATTGGTGTGTTATTAACACAGTTGGCTCGCTGGGTCCACATTTGAAGACTAATGTTGACACAAAAAATAGAGAAATTAGTTTAATAAAGGCGGTGAATGAATGCTAAAAATAGTTTTCTCATTTTCATCAGATTAGTAGTAATATGGTAAATCCTGTTTAACTGTAATCCAATCCAGAATACTAAGGTTAGAAATTCGTAGCTCATGGATATTTATCATTTAATTCTCTCTTTCATAGTCTGTCTTGATTATCTTTTCTGTGGTGCAGGTGTTGTAGCACAGAGAGGAATCTTCAGTGTGGTGGGGATAGGCATTTACCAATAAAATTCATTATAATTAAGCAGTAATTTAATATACAATCAAATTATTGCCTCAGCGACAAAGGACAGAGGTTCCCCTTTGAGAGCCGATTAATTTTTTTGGTCTGTCTTTCAACACAACTTTAACTTTTAAATCACTCACTCCTTTTGGTTGGGGTGTTTGGATTATGGGTATAAGCACTGAGCCATGATGATGATTACTTTGCTGTTTGGGGTATAGACTATTAGACTATAGAATATTAATATAATGTCAATAAACACTCATTTAACAAAATGAGGCAGAAAATTCAGATGAAGGAATGGTTCATCCAAAAATGAAAATTCTTGTTTACTTACCCTCGTGTTGTTTTTCAGTGAAACACAAATAACATTTTGAAAAATGTTTTTTTTTGTCCATACAGTGAAAGTTAATGGGGTCCAATGTTGTTTTCATTGTTTTGACAAGAACGGTTGAAACATTCTTCAAAATATCTTCAAAATATCTCTTGTGTTTTGCAGAGGAGATACAGCTAATACCTGATGTAATACAAAATATGATAATTTGTCCAGATCTACGATGTCCTACAGTTTCAGGAGCATCTGCTTATAGTCTTTATGAATGGAATTTCAAGAGATACTTTCTTGTTAATTTTTGAAGTCAGATTTGTAGTTCAACAGTAAATTTAATAGTTACCAAACTTATCTCTATGTGCTAAAATTATTTAAGAAATATGTATGAGCACCTACACTACAAAGTGACAATCTTAGACAGATAAATGATTCTGTTTTATTACGGGATTCAGTTTTTTTCTTTCAAAATCTAATGTTCATGTGTGTACTGATGTATCCCTGCGCTCGTGACAAGTAAGAGTTGTTTGTGTGTATTTTTATGTGAGTCTGTCTGTGTTTTACTGTTACTTGATCTCTCAAGGTTTCTTAACTCCCTCAGGGACCTTCTGGAAAACGCCACCTCACTATTATTAGTTTTTTTTTGCATATTAAAAGAGCTGTGTGTGTGAGTGTGTGTGCGAGTGTGTGTGTGCGAGTGTGTGTGTGCGAGTGTGTGTGTGCGAGTGTGTGTGTGCGAGTGTGTGTGTGCGAGTGTGTGTGTGCGAGTGTGTGTGTGCGCGAGTGTGTGCGCGAGTGTGTGCGCGAGTGTGAGTGTTTGAGAGTGTTTGAGAGTGAGAGTGTGTGTGAGAGTGTGTGTGAGAGTGTGTGTGAGAGTGTGTGTGAGAGTGTGTGTGAGAGTGTGTGTGAGAGTGTGTGTGAGAGTGTGTGTGTGAGTGTGTGTGTGAGTGTGTGTGTGAGTGAGTGTGTGAGAGTGAGTGAGAGAGTGTGTGTTACTTGTTACTTTAAGTGTGCAAACTAAAATATGGTAAATGATAAACCGGTCTGCAGGAAAGTTTACAAGACAATGTAACTTTGAATTCTCATCCTGATTTAACTGGTATGTCTAGTAAGGCCATAGTAAATCCATGGATAAGTAAATCAATGTAATTCCATGTTCTGTGAACTGTTATGCAACTTAAAATCATTTCAGAAAACTCTAACCACAACTGCTATAGATATTATAAATGTAGGTTCCCTAACTCTAATACACCATTTTCACATGTCCAACTCTTGTACAGTTGGAATTACTATAGTAGAAACAAACTGGTGTGGGTGAGCTCTTGAATTTTGACATTTTGCTCCATCAAGGGGTTCTAGTCTTAATCAGACAGTGGCAATACCAATTTAGACATGCATTTAATTCCTGCTTTTCTAATGTTTCACATATGCTCCAGACATGTTGAGCTCTGGTGCTCATGTGAGTGAAGCAGCCAGTTCGATTCCAGCTTGCATTTTTCCTTTTTCTCCAAAAATTAATAATTCCTTTTTACTGTTACTGTCAACAATTAAAAATAAAAATAAAACAAGAATATGTTCAGAAGTACCTTAATAATTAGGATACAAACTACTTGACGTCCCCATACAACTAAAGTGCATGTTTTAGCTTAGATTAACTCTAGATTTAGATTCTTATTGTGAATGATTTTAATGTTATTCAGTCAGAAGCAGCATTGAAAGCCTTTTTTATTCTCCAAAAGGTTCATGTATTTTCTACGGCAATATCGAACATATAAATAATCCTCCACCATACAGAAATAATGAAAACTGCTTTCATCCACTAGGATTTTAAGTTTTAAAATGTCCAGACGTAACTCGTAATGACATGGAGATGTTTCAGTGGCTATATAATACAGCTGAGGTATAAAGTTGGTTTAGCTGTGACCTCCAGGGGTGCTGAAAAACCGAGGTGTAGATTTTGGGCTTGTTGATGTGTTTCCTTGAGTTTCAGCCAGCTATCTTCTTCATTATCACATAAGTAGGGTTTGTGTTATCTTGCTAAAAATGATGAAGCCCAAATATTTTCTAGAGTATATAACAGCTCTGCAGGAAAAAAGGATCTTTTTAGGCTGTGAATTTTTTTCAAGGTTAGAAATTTTTGACAGAAACAGTAGCTGGAATCGAACCTGCTTTACCCATATGAGCACCAAAGCCTGTTGCTGTGGGACTGACCTGAACCATATTAAGCTTACATGATGTTTGCAAGATCTGTTCTTTACAGTTTTGGATCTGATATGGACTGATATGAAACTTGAGTTTTTTTATCATGTGGAATGGACCGATCTTTACATCAGATTAGATTTGATGTCAAATGACTTCTAGAGATTTATACATTTCTCTTCTCCATCTCTGGACAAATTCCAAATGGCATTTCTGCACTCTTGAAGGGCTTTGCACTATGGATATTCTGTTCAAAGTGTCTTAAAATGAAAGTGATCGATAGAATCTCTTTATGAAAGGAGATCTTCTACATGGTAGTTAGTGAAGAGTATAGGTGATGTTCACTTTAAGAGAAAAACTGACTGTGATCATGTGATACTGAGGGGTGATTCCTCCCAAGCATGTTTGGTAATTAAGACATTATTTTAAAACCCTCATTTGATCTTACATAACAATGAGCCATCAACATTTTTACTCAACTTAAATAAAGCAACACACAATGTGGATTTTTCCCCCAAATGTTTTATTTTCACAGTCTACAACGTAAATAGCTATAAATAGGTGTGAAAACCTTAAATAATTAGGCTGTTGACCTTTGTGATCTATTGCTCAATCTGAAATATAATATGTGATGTTTTACACTAGTATGAATAAAATTGTACAAAATATAAATGGTATGAAATTGTATTTTTTTACCAAGGGCTGAACAGATGAGGGAGAGGAGGATGCTGGGATATCAGAGGTGGGATCTGAGAATTATATCGTTACCATATTAAACACACATTCAAATAAGCTTGTCAGTAGGATTCTCTTTCAGATGATATTACCTGTCAAAGACTGAAAAACAAAACGTCGTCGAGATGGATGAGTGAAGAGATAAAATGAGGAATGTATTCTGAGGAGAAACTTTGCCCCTCTTTCTCCTGTCTATCATCTCATGCACACTGTTGTATCTTTTTAATCTGAATATGTATTATTACTGTAAATTGATATATACTGTAGTCTCACTAAACATTAATAATGCTAAATCGACAAAAACAAAAACAAGCAAAAAAACCTTCACCTGTTAATCCGCATACCCTGACCGTAATAGAGTAAAAAATACGAAATAAGCAAACCAACATAATGAATAATAAGAGGTCGGAATAACATGGGAAGAGACAATAAATGAAAATTACGAGCTGGAGAACCCTCTCGCTACACTTTCTTTCCCTCCTGCTCTCCTTCCTTTGCCCCCCTCACCCCTCTCTCACCCAGCAATAGCCCCACCATCTGCCTCTGCCCTGTCTTACGCCTGACGTCTCTCGGCTTCTTCCTTTAATCTCTTTCTGTTTGATGGAATTTAATGGGACTTTAAAAAATAGACATACTATCTGTTTGGGTTGGGTACAGATGGTGAGCTAAAGTTAATTCCTTAATTGGACTGAAAGAATATTTATCACACTTACCATAATAACTAGTATTTCCACAGTAATGTTAACACTAATTAAAGTTGAAGGTAGATCATTTATCAGGGTAATTTATTGTCGAACTAAGGTAATCATTTTCATTGGCTGTTTAGACTAATATTTTTCATAACCAATGCAGCAGTTAGTTTTATCGCAGGAATAGTTACTTTTTAAAGAAATGTGCCGTTTTTTTATCCAAATTATTCTCTGTGGACAGCATCTGTAAAGTTTGTTTTGCTGATAAAATAATTAAAACAATTAAACAATTACGTGCTTGCTTTGAAACACTAAAAGAAGTTTGTTCAGTTGCCCCATAGACCTCCATTGTGAGTGGATTTCAGTCATAACTGTTTTTATTTTGTTAATTTAAGTTAGCGTAGCTAGTTTTTAACCTGGAACATTTCATGATTTTACCTGTTTAGCATATGGTTTTATTTCAGATACAACAGTTAAACCATTAAACTTCCATTAAACTTCCAATTTTGTTGGTAATGAAAACCAAAGGTCTTAAACTTGTTTGTGTGTCCCTTCTGGAGTTTTTTGGCAGCTTTGTAATAATACTTTATTTTGATACTCCTGTGTGGAAACGTCACATTTGTAGCATTTGTTTTAATGCCATAATTATTTTTACACTTTCTGCCTGCTGTCAGTCTGGGAGAAGTGAAGCCCCACCCAAACTCATATTTTATTCCAGGTTGTCCGAGCTGAACAGTGCAAAGACTGTCCTCCCAGCCCAACAACCCCCCCAACACTGAAATTCCAGCTCCCTTATGGGAACATCAGGAATAATTTCTATTGTCTTTCATTATAATTTGAGACTGAGAGATATAATTTTTAATAATGGCAGCTTTATGTTTTGTAATCTAATTTGTGTGGTTATTTTTAGTGTGTGTGAGTCTTCTAATACCATCTGTTTCATATCCATACTATATTGTTACCACACTTACAGAAGTCAAACTATGGGTTACAGACAGGAAAGAAAAAACACAAATTAGAATCTTAAAACGCTATTATTTAATTACCCCAATGGCTGTGGATGTGTGTGTGTGTGTGTGTGTGACTAAAGAGGGCGATAGAAGGGGCAGGATTATTTTGCTTTTTCAATTTACAGAAGCCCCACTGTCCACACACACACACACACACACACAGAAACCAGGCCCCCCAAACCGCTGGAAGATAAAACAGCATTATGCTAAATTCCACTTAATGACAAATTTTTAATTTGCTGAACTCCGCTTCCTCCAGCATCCCTCGTGTGTGCGCGTGTGTGTTCACGTTTTAGTGAGCGAGTGAATGAAAGAGAGGCCTAATTACAGTGTGGGTCGAATGGGAGGAAGAAAAGCCTTCCTCTCCTCGTATCACAGCGATAAGGGAGGGGGGATGTAGCAGATTAATGATGGTGTTTATCTCTCTTCATATAATAACAATCATGAAAAGTCGATCTGCCCCTCAGCCTGATAGAAAAACACTCCCAGTGGAGAATATTCATCAGAATGAAATTGAAGTCGCAAGCTACTGGTTTTATTAAGTATTTAATTTTTTCTTTTTGTGTGTTTGCGCGTATGTGGAAGAAAACTGAAGGTCTGGAATATTTTGTTGTCGCGTTTGCGATGGGGAAACTGTCCTTTAAAATGTTCTCGTGTAAGCTTGTTCTTAATGAGCTGACTTTAGAGTGAGGGTTAAGGGCCTCTGTTATATTCCTTAGGCCTTTGGAATTGGGGTTAGTGACCATGAAATCAAAATATACTATTCTTATATTTTATGGAATATTGCAGCATTTATAATAAATTATTTATCCATTTACATCTGTTTTTTTTAAATTGATGTGTCCTCATAATCTTTGATCAATAACAAACCTCCCCTCGCAAACTACATCTCTTCTCTAGATGACATATGTCTCTCACTGAGGGTATGACTATATTGACTGTCCAATGGAGCCAGGCAGTTTATACCCCTCCAACAGTCCAATAATGAACGTCTGATGCATAAGGGACAGAACTGGAAATACTTCAGGAGTTTCAAAGTCATCCTCTGATTGGTTGAATTGTACAGGCACTGAAGGCTATGTTATATTGTAAATAAAGTCATGCTCAAAGGGTTGCAGAAGCTCAGAAGTATGGCTTGCCTAACAACACTCTTTAGCTGTGACTGTTTACAATATTGCATCTCATTATTTAAATGTAGTCCATGATTTGTATGGATTACCTTTATTATACATTTTTGAGCCTGGTTCTCGTCATGGTTCTTGAAATTAGGTTAATACAGTTTGTAACAATGTGACAATTGATGACCATGTTTATTTACAGTAATAGTCAAACGAAGTTGATGAACCATTTTTGCTTGTTTTTTTTTTGGTTGGTTGGTTGGGGCCTTTGTTTTTGTTTTTCATTAACTTGACATCAGATTACCAAGTACAAAGAGTTGTGCTGGGTTGTGTACGCACATGCGTGTGTGTGCGTGGGCTTTTCTCAGTCCCATGTGATTCTCTTCTCTTATCTCCTGTCACTTACCCAACTGCCATTCTGATTTGAGCGTATGGTTGCCGTGCTGTTGCCATACCGTGACCCGCTGGACGGTAATTGGGCCCCCTCAGGGTTGCAAGAGGCAACGGCACGTTGACAGACAGGTTTGGCCACCTGCCCCACCTCCTTCTTTAAACAGGGAGTCAGAAATGGCAGTAACATGGCTGTGCGTACGGTGTGCCATGCCGAATTTGCCCAGTAAGGCGTTGTACCTTTCCGTTTTTAGTGTAACGAGCTGATTGTGGGAGATTGTTTGCCAGGGTTGGGGGTGTCCTTGCTGTACATCTTCATTAACACATTTACCTTCCCAAAATTGTGTATATGAAGACATTTTATTGACTTTAATTGTTTCCAAATAAAGCCAATTATAATTATTCTTGTATTATAAATAGTGATGTGCACGAGTATTCGATTAATCGATTACTCAAACGCATCAGCGACGATCGAACATAAAAACGATGATCGATTGGCTTTAAAAATACATTTTTTAAAATTAAATTACTTTCATTCTTTCTGATTGGTTATGCTGGTATTTGGGCGGTAGTCTGATATTTGATTGGTTATGGCTGCGGGAAGTTGCAGTCTTGAGAGAGACCGGACCGGAGTGCGCGCAGACCGGAGCGCAGATCGAGTATGGCTTCTAAAGCGCGCAGCGATGTCTGGCAACACTTTGAAAAACTTGACGAAAAAACAGTCAAGTGTAAAATGTGCAGCGCCACACTCGTCTACAACTCCACAACGAGTTCGATGCGTTACCATCTTGCACATAAACACAAAAAAGGAGATGATGCCGGTGCCACAACCAGCAGTCAGACGAGCATAAGAGAATTCACCATCAGACAGAAATGCGACACAGGCAGGGCAGAGAAGATGACGCAGCTAATAGCAAAAATGACAGCAAAAGACTTGCTGCCTATTAGTTTTGTTGAAGGTTTCAAACGTTTAATGAGTTACGTTGAGCCCTACTATACTGTCCCATCGCGCAAAACAGTCACTGCAAGAATTGATGCTCTGTAAGAAAAAACATAGTATATTTAAAAACACAGTGTTATTTAGTCATCAGCAAAGACTGTTTGCATGCAGCTCGAATTTTATTGGCTTGCGCATATGCATGGTGTTAAATGCAATAACTAAAGTGTCCACTAGGTCATACTACACGTCGAGTATGTCCTGTGGCCTAAGAAAGCCTAAATGCTTGATTTTATAGATATAATAGCTAGTGGCTTTACGTTTTAAAGGTAAACCCTTTCCTTTACTTTTGCATAGCAGAAGGCACAAAGATGTTATCAGATTTACAATTTTGTCCCCAAAGTAGAGCTAGGTGGCAATGGTGCAGAGGCTAGTGCTACGTGACACACAAGAGCTTTTCGTTCACAGGGATCCAGGTTCGAGTCCAGTCTGTCAGTTTTCCTTTTTTCCTTTCTCCTATCATGTTACTGTGAACAATAGCCAGCACATAAATGGCATTTTAAAATCAAAGACTCAAAATACTGCCAAATGACACCAGCCTTTCCCGACTGTTTATTTTACCCTTACAGCCCCATCAGAGAGGTCCAGGTACCTCTTTGTCGATAGTTTTATATAATTAATAAAATGACCATTAACGCGCTTATCAGAGCCACAGATGTACAATGGTACATCAGATGGAAAATGGTAATTGCACTTTTTTTTTTCCAGTTATTAAAGGTCACAATTACTTTTTATAGTTTCAACACAGCAAGATCGAAATCTCAAAAGATATTGACAGTATTGGGAATCACTGACACACACACACTTTAGTACAGTATTGTGGTGATAACGTCCAGTACAATAAAACTGTAAAACTGTTTGGTTGTGTATTCGGTGAAGGTGCGAGTGCAATAGAGATGTCAGCGTAATCTATGTAGCAGAGCTCCACAGCAGTACTGTGAACATGAAGACCAAGCATGAAATGAAGTGAATTGTGCCACTGTAATCCATAATCAACCTGCACACAGATTGACCAAAAGGAAATCTTGCCCTCTCTTGCTTTCTCATTTCATCTGTCTCTCAACATGTCTGTCTCTTTCTGCTCGATTTCATGTCCTCTTCCTCTCCTCCAGCATGTTCTGTTTGTGATCCAACCGGATGCTTGGAATTAGTAGAGTGTGACACAACAGCGAAAGTGTTTGTAAGCGCACATATATGTAGTCTCGTAGTGAGGAACCCTCACGTGCATGTTTGTCTAGTGCGGTTGTTGTTACACACTGTTTGGTTTTCACACTCGCATTCACCACTGCTCACCTAACTCACTGTGGTGTGTTCATGGACCATGATGCATTGCACAGTACCGCTCATTTGAATTCTGCCTTCTGTCTCCTACATCAAGTAGAGCTTAATTGCCCATGTAGGGGTGAACTTAACAACCAGTGTCTCTGATACAAAGATAAAGTTGAATAAAAACAAGTAACAATGAACACAGCGGCTGGTGCCGTGGCCAGGATTCAATGTTGATATTTGTCCAGCGATAAATGTCTTCCCAGCCAAAAATGTCTTACTGGACAGTTTTTTTGAAGTATCTGTGCTGTATTTTATCTAGTTAACATTTTTTTCAATATTTGGTATTTGAGATAACTTGAGATAAGTCTCCATTTCTTAATCACCCTGCACCTGTCAGAAAATAATTTTGTAATTTGTCTTTCATAATATATAATGTTGCGGTTCAATATAAAGTTGCCATTTTGTTTCCTTACCAAAGGCTGGTTTAATTTCATGTAATACATTTGGCACTTTGCGGGTTAATTTTGTACCCCAAATTTAGCCGTGTGAAGTCTGAATCTGGCTTGCAACATTTCCCATGTCACTGCTCTCCCTCCATCATTTCCTGTCCTTTTCCACTGTCATTTCCATAAAGGAGTCAAAAACATAATAAAGAGGGTGAAAGGAAAGAGCAGAAGGTATGAAAGATGTTTGGAAGTATGGAAACCAACAGGAAATGAGAGAAGAGATTATTTATCTGGTGAAGGAAGTGGAGGAACAGGAGAATGGCATGCCAAAAGGAGGGAAAGAGTTGCCTTTGGTCAGGCAAGCACGAAGGGTGTGTGTGTGTGTGTGTGTGTGTGTGTGTGTTTGATCACTGTTTGATTGGATTAAGCTCTGTTTCGGTCAGGGTGAATAGGAATGTAATGCATTTGCTCTGTATTTGTCAGGGGGTCTGTGATGGCCGCTGACCCCCCATGTCTTCCCCAACCCTCCTATCACCAGCTCACTGTCCTCTGGACTCACACACTTAAAAGACTTTTTTTACATAAACTTCTGCTTTTATTTTATGTAGACTGATTTGTATTAAAACTTTAATTTGTTGTGGTTGATAGTGTTGATATAATTTAATGGCTTTGCTGTAGTTATTTATTTCAGCTGAATAATTGGTTAGCCCGACTTTTTCATTGTGGTCAGACATGCATGCACACATACATACTCTCATGCATGCTTGATGGCAGAAATGTTTTAGTTAAATGGACGAAAAACGCAATGAACAAAATGTCTTTTTGCAAATGTTCTGTTCTATTTTGTCCTGTGTTTTTTTTTAAAGGTCTTGTGTAAATTCCCTCCAAAAATACATGTTTGTGCTGGGTTTAGGTGAACCAGCCTAATTATATATTCCGTATTACTGATAAGTCGACAAGCTATACAAGCCTAGTTGACCAAAAGTGGGACTAAGCAAGCATCTCTCTCTCCCTCTCTCTCCCTCTCCATCTCTATCTCAAACGTACACCCTTACACACAAAGGTACACAGGATTGCACACACTCGGGCTCTATTGTTATGTATGGCTGTGTTAATCTGACTGCTGGCCTCTTTTCCGCTCTCTTTGTCCCTTCCGACAGCCCAGTGGCAGAAGTCAACAGCACTGCACAAAGCCCCACAACCCCCAAAACTGGTTAACGGCGGAGCCTGCTTGAGGCTTTGATCAGCTTTTTTAGGGTTCAGGCCTGTGGTGAATGGTTACACTTGAGGGAGGTTGTTAGGGAGACGTGGGCAGGGAGAGGTGCTTGTGAAGGATTCAAGTGGCACAGGTTTTATAGGGCACATCACAATTTACCTCTACAAATGTAATCTTTGTTTTTCAGTGTAACAACGGATCTGTTTGACTTTTATAATAAAATGGGCTGTAAAACGAGTAAGGCTATTTACAAACCAATTGACAGGACACTTAATACAGGGACCTCCTGAAGTGGCATTAAAATTAGCAATAATTTGTCTTAACAGGTCTCTGTTCTGCTGAATGGAATTCTGGAGTTGTGCACAAATTTAAATGTGCATATTCTACCAATTGAGCTGCAGGGAAGCTTCCATCTTATGTTTGAATGGCCTATAACCCTCTATATTTCTGATGCTTGTAGTAAATGTTTATGATGAATGGAGCTGATTTGTGTTATGCATTTTGGTTAGCTCACCATAAAAAACCATTAACAGTGCAGTTTAGTTCAGAACTGCGAGAGGAAACCGTAACATCCCAGTTTTTAAGCAATACACTAGGTGCAGTCTAACAGAATCCTGTTCCCCACACACAAATTACTTTAAAAGTCAGAACTGTGTTTAAGTGAACTGTGTTTGCAGCTCCTGTAGCTCAGTTGGTAGAGCATTGCGTTCGCAGTGCAAAAGGTTGTGGGTTTGATTCCCAGTGAGCACATGTGCTGACATAATAAATATAACTTGAATGTACTGTAAGCTTTGGATAAAAGCGTCTGCCAAATACATAAATGTAAGTCACTCTAATAGGAGCTTGTGTTTATTAGTTTCTCCTGCACATTCGCTCTGTTCTCCATGGACCCAACGATGGTGACCAGCTTACTTCTCTCTCAGATTATTTGTCAGCAGGAATTCATTAAACGCACACACTGATAAAGTTGCACTCTGTGCGCATTTCTTATTTTTATTTGTTGGTTCTATGTTAATTAGCATACCTATGAGATGTGGAAATAGCATCTGTCGCTATTCCGTTTTCATCCCTCCATCTCTCTCTCACTGTTTATGGTAAGCAGAGGGGTTTTTGTGCTCAACAATGTCTTACTCTCTAGCGCCCCCTTTGGCGATGATGTATATTGTTTATCAACGCTAAGCCGCATGCTTGCCGCATTCAGAAAAACTCCACATACTGTATTTTTAAATTCATGAGGGGGATTTAATTTGAACACCTGGTAGGTTTATGGAAACGTTGCTAATATTCATAATAGATGTTTAAGTACATTATAATATCTGTGTTGTGTGTGTGAGTCATTGTAAATAGGCCTGCAGGATTACCATAGTGAGGTTCTCCTTTCTCTGGCTTTGTGTGATTGCTGGCCCATGACTGACGAGGCATTTCCCCCACGTAGAGACACAAGAGGTGTATGTGTGTCTGTGTGTGTGTGTGTCTGTGTGTGTGTGTTTGTGTGTGTGTGTGTGTGTGTGTGAGTGAGACAGAGTGAAGAGGGGCATCAGGATTAAATGCAATGTTTCCTGTTTATTGTACTTGGGGTCCTCTGGGATGTTTTGGGGTCATTGTTGCAGTGTGTATATTTTAAAACCACACACACACAAAAATGAATGAACTTTTTGTGTTGTAATAATAATATTTATTTTTATTAGTTATGTATATTTACCAGTGTTTCTGTAATTGTGCAGGCATCTTTGTTTCTTTGTATCTGTGATATGAATATGATTATTTGGACAATTTTCATCTGTTAGTACCTGCTACCCTGAAAGATCAGTACAGATCTAGTATAAGTATTTGGCCAATGTCTTTCTGAATTTGATCATCCTGCTCAGCAGTGTTTTCTGGACTTTTTGCCTTTTTTGGTTACTTTGTGTGTGTGTGTGCATTTGCTTGCGTGTGTTGGTGTGCAGCTGTGTTGAGCTGTCTTAACTGTCTCTGTGTCTCTTGAGAATGAGCTAAAAAGGTCAGATTGGGGTGTGGACCTCTTGTTTTATGCAAACACACACTTATTAAAGTTTTATTTAATCCCATGTTTATAATTTTACTGTTGTATGTTCTTATGTGCGTATCTTTCTGTTTTTGGCAGAATATGTAAATGATGGAGGGGAGGGGCCGTACTGGTCTGTTTCAGAAAAAGATAAACAGGTAATAATATGTGTTACTGTATGCTTTTATTAACTGTAAGTTAATAAACAGATCGTATTGTAAAGCTTCAACAATTAGTATTTGAAATGAATCTGGTAAATATATTTCATGTGAATTTATAATTGTTACCATTGTGTGTGTGTGTGTGTGTGTGTGTAGGCTCAGATCTTTAATAAAGGGGTTGGCCCGAGGCGTCTGTCAAACCGTTACTACAATGAGAAATCTGTCACATGCCACAACTGTAACAAGATCGGCCATCTCTCCAAAAACTGCCCCACACAGAAGGTATTTCTTTGCCCACTGTTCACTGTCAGTACTTGAACTGTACCACCTGCCCAGCACTAAAGCTTTGACTTCCCCTCATTTCTACGTAATGTACATTATTACGCTATATTAGCCATTAATAAACTTACTGCATTACAAATAGCATCTATTCCAGTGAATTGGTTTGTGGAAGGAATATAAGCTGTTTGTACTCAATCGTCATCTGTAGGAAAAATGTAAGATGTTCTGTAGCTTGATGTTAAACACACAATAATAAATAATGCAGCTATGAAAATGGATGTCATTTTAAAAGGACAAAGGATTCCGCACATGAGGTTTAAACATTGTTAAATACAATAAAGCTACGTTCTACAACATTATTGGTAGCTAAAAGCACAATTAACCATAATATAGAAACAAACAGGCAAGGGGCAGGAGATGTTTAGAGATGTTTGGAAGGATTGTCCCTCACAAAGTTCTGCGTGTGCTCTGCCCCTTTCTGTGTTTGTTTATTTCATATTTTGCACAATTTTAAATACATTCTTTCTGCAACCAATAAGAGTGGGGTTCTATTAGCTCTATTTAACATATTTTACCATGTTTAAATCTATTCCACACCATTCAGCTGATTTCCCTTCAGTATCAACACAAATAAACATCCATTCTGTCTGGGCTATTAACATGACCAGTCGTCTCTGTATTTCTACACTTTCAGACTTCTCAATGTACTGGCTGTTAGCTTCAGCAGTTAAACTTTTGTGTCTATATCAGTCTTAAGTTTTCTCATCAGACATTGAAACAAAATCCAAAAACATGCATTTTAACAATGTAATGGGTATGAAAATGGGCAGAAAACATGCAATTTGTTGGTTGGAAACCAAACTAAGTTTGGCTCTTTTAAGCAAATGCAAAAAAGGGTCCATCTAGGGCCCAAAATTGTGAAATGTGATGTAAGGACTATTTTCACAAAATAAAGCAATAGGCTGTCGCTGTACCAAACATTGTTTTTGTTAGTAGGAAAATGATCAGCAATACCGAGTTACAATTTGGGAAGCAGAAAGACAAAGTAAATAGACTCAGTTACAACATCCAACATACACCCATATTCAATTATAACAGTGTATTTAGTGTTAGCATTGTGCTCATTGTGACTGTCAGGTTGTGTGTTTGTGTTTTTGAGCAGAAGGTGCCATGTTGCTCATTATGTGGTGACCGGGGACATTTAGCACGGACCTGTCCACACCGTCACTGTTCAAACTGCTCGCTGCCCGGCCACACTTACGATGACTGTCTGGAGAGAGCTTACTGGCACAAACGCTGCCATCGCTGTGGCATGATTGGCCACTTTCTCGATGTGAGTACTGCCTTGTGTGTGTGATAGAAACGTAACACATGTGTGTCTGTGTTGGGGCACGAGCTCTGTTCGTGTGTTGAGCTAAAAGGTGTGTGGATGGGTAAACATGATAAACATGATAAAACATAAACATGGTTTACAAGTTTTTTTTTTAAATAACAAAAACGAGTAAAGTTTCTGTGAGGGTTAGGTTTAGGGTAGGGTTAGGGGATAGAATATATAGTTTGTACAGCATAAAAACCATGTCTATGGAGAGTCCTCATAAACCACATATGCCAAAGTGTGTGTGTTGTATTGCATTGTGTGTGTATGTGTGTTGCATTGTGTGTGCGTGTGTATATCTCCTGGGCCATTCCTTCTCTCATTAAGACAGACGCTTCACAGGCTGTGAGTGGGACACACGCTCCACTCGTCACCCCCAACAACAACCCCACAGAGAGAAATGCAGAAATGGGGGTGGAAAAGAGAAACAAGTCGAAATGTGACTTTCCAAAACAGCAGGAGAGAAGATAGAGCGTGTTAAAGCAACGGTTGATGTCAGGAAACCTACTCACTCCATAAAAGCTAGTTAAAGTTTTTCAGACGTGCTTCTTCTGGCATATTGTGATTTGGAAACAGTTTCAGTATAATTTTAGCATAGTTTTAATTGAAATGAAATTGGCCTCGTTCATGCATAACATGCTGACACACACATTTAGGATTCAGGTTCAGTTAAACAGTCCCACTTCAAGATATTCCAGTGCATCCTGCTATTCCAAATAAGAATTCATTCTGGTTATGTTAATGCTGTAACTTCTGGTCATACTGAGTGTATTCATAATGGCCATTATAGGCGTAAAACATCTAGTTAATCTCATTATGTGTTAAATAAAGAAAGAAAAGCTTGCCTAGTTGATCTTAAACTAACAAACAATTTTTCAGGCACCAGCACAACTTTTAATTATGCTTATAATCTATAATTACACAGTCTAAAAACCTGCTGTGGCATTTGTTAATGAACTCTGAGTGTTAGCAAATATCTGTCAGTCCTAACAGGGAGGCGTTAACTTTCCAGTGTCTGTCTCGCTGTAACGCACTTATTTTATGATATTAATTTTACATACAGTGTGTGTTACATTTTTGGGTTATGGAAATGTCAATTATTGACTAAACCAAAATTTTTAGGCAGTTGCTTTAATTGTGTAAGAAATAGTAAAAAAAATATTACTAAAGTTATTTTTATATAAAATATAAAAAGATATTTTTAAAGATATTTTTATACAAGATTTTTGTTTCTTAACTACACAATGATCAGTTTTTTTAAGCACATTTTAGAGCAGAGTACAAATATCAACACTGTATAAATGGAGCTATAGTAAATATGTTGTGAATAAAAATACAAAATCTTCATAGTAGCCACTTTATGTCTTAAGTTTGCAAAGATTTGATTTAGCATTTTATCATCCAGCTTCCTCAGGTACAGTGTTAGTCTAAGATGCTTTTTAAACTGTATTGAAATTATTTTACTGTATTTTACGGGCTGCTTTATTGTTCGATCCAAGCCATTAGGTTCAAACGTATGTTTTGTAATTTAAGAACTTAATATGTAAAATCATAAGAAACATCCCAGTCAGGTGATTATAAGCTTATGACCAGTCATATATTTAGGATTGATGTTGTCATTTTAAAAGCCTTTTCTAAAGACAGTTATATATATAATATTTTATTTTCTTTGATCTTATTTTATCTTTTAAATTTTTTAATATATATATATATTATAAATAAAACGTAAAATTTACTATTACTTCATTGAATTTTGGAGTCTTTAAAACACAACTGGAAAAAATAGCTATTTCATTATTCAATATACAATAAATAGAAATAGGTCACGTTTCTAATAGGTCACGTTTCTTTGCAAAAACTGTTTATTTGCATTTGTGGCAAATTTACAACAAACAGTTTGCCACAAAGCTTATTTGCATGTGGAAAACATGTGGCAGTGTTCAGTAGACATTTGCTAGAAAAATGTACCAAAACATTTGCCATAAGAGCTTGTGGGCTCTTAGGACAAAATGTTAAATGCTTTCTCATTTGTAAGTCAACTTGGATAGAAGCATCTGCTATATGAATAAAAGTAAATGTAAATAAGGGATTTAAAATAAAACTCCACAAGCAATTACTTATGTTACATGACCTAAACTAGGTAAAGCGTCCTGTTAATCAGAAAAGCACTATAACATTCTCAGTGTACACTTTGACATGTTGTTTACCGAAACCTTTCTTATACAGTTATAATCATGGTTTAGGTATCTGACAGTATGAAGATGTGTTTTTAACACATCAATAACTTCACATCACACCAATAAGCAATAACTTCATTGCTGTAACATCATGTCACAATGAGTGAGGGAAAGGCAGGCTTCTTGAATGTTTCCTTCAATACACTCAGCTGGAGAACCCTACAGGGGGTGGTAAAGCCTCTCTCTCCTCCTTTGCCGCTCTCAGGTGGGGTTAAATGAAAAGCTAACTGTGTAAATGAGTCTGGCTGCTGTGCCCTCAGCAGTTTCCATTTTCAGTGAGATGTAGAAACTCACAGGACAAATGTTAACCACACTTGCTCAGTATTTGCACACTGCTCTCTTTCTCATCTCCATGTCTCCATATGGGTTCATCTTTTCCTGTTTAAAGATCTTTTTTATCCTTTGATAAACATGGATCATGTTCACAAATAGTTTCCTAATGCTGTTGCATGTGCAGGACATTTGTGCAGAGTGGAAATAAATAATAAAGACGGAATTAAAAGCTAACAGCAACAGACTGAAAATAATCCCCTTATTTTTTTCTTTCCTTATTTATGAGAAATTGCTGTATTAAATTGCTGTATAAAAATTTTATTGCTTGTAGTAACATTCCAAAAACATAAAGAAATGTTTTACATGTTTTGCAGCCCAGAATGTGTGGCGATGTTTATGCTAACAATGTCTTTCTTTTAACAGGTCTGCCCAGAAATCTGGAGACAGTATCATCTCACGGTAAGTTTCCTGTGTGCGTCTGTAAAAATACAGAATCTGCCTTTGAGAATTCCAGATTGATCAGCTGTGTTGAGCAAGAAAATGTCTGACAGAAACCGAAAGATTGGTGATGTTAATGATGTAAAGACATTTGACTGGAAAAGCCAAATAGTAAAAATGATCGCTAGTTTGTGTATAATGCCCATCGTGTGCTTACATAGGCCTATACACACACATTAAACATTAGTATGATTGTTTACAATTGTGACTTGCAGAGAAAAGACCCCTGCAGGTTTTGCTTTTGTGTAAAGTGTATAAATGATGGACTCCTGACCGTGTGTGTCTGAGACAAAACGCCATTCGCTTTAATTTGCCCCAAAGACCCGATTTTTGTCTCTGCCTCGCAGAAGAAACTTAACATGGCGAAGTTTAAAAGTCTCCGGGATGTCGTTCTACAAAAACGACTCTTAAAAAGACGCGATTTGTTTATATGTAAATGTTCTTGAGTGTGTGCGTGTGTGTTTTTGTCACAGAATGATGTGAAAGTGGTTAATTGGCAAACTCAGTGAGCAGTTTCTCCCCAAAGATCCGGCAGGGTGAGAAGGCATGTGACAGTCACACACGCAGCTGAACTTCAAGGTGCACACGTGCGCACACACATAAGCGCAGACTCCTGGAATATAGATCTCAGGCTAAGAGAAAAGAGCAGGTTGTTTGTCAATTAAAAGACGTGATAAAGCATGAAATGGCCTGCCAGCATCGCGCTGCGCCAAGTAGTCACTCGACCCGTCACACACACACACAGTCTAATTAGCTAGCCTGCCTAATGAAAAGGCCAGATCGTTAGCGCTCGCCTAGTGCGCGGGTTGGCGGAGTGGAGAGAGGAAAGAAAATGCGCCTTTTTGGGTTTTTTTCGAGGTGCGTGGAGGGTTAGAGGTAGTTTAAAAGTACTTTTTCTCACTCTCAGCATTTCCCAGCGTTATTATTCTCTTCCATACTCTCAAATAAAACGTATTGATGGAGCATAAAACACACACAAGACGAAAACTGGTACTATTGTTCCTTGTTTTCTTTTTTCACATTTACTATGGTGACTTGTTTAAAATATTATATTTATTGCGATTGTTTTATAGTAAAACTGTGGCAACTGAGCGTGAGACAGTGTTAAAAGTATTAGTAGTAGTTAGTTCATCATAATCTGCTGTTGTCATAACTGTACAGCTTATAAAAAATACTTGAAAATTCTAGTGCTAATATAATCTTACAAAACTCATTAAATGGAAAAAATTTTAAGTCACGGAAAGCTATGCAATCTCTTTAGGGAATATTGTAAATGCTCAAAAAAAATTACATTTTAGAAATTGCTCTTTGTGATTGAAATCTGTCCAAATTTGTTCATCTAAAGTAATTTTTAAAAATATTTTACAATAGTCATCAACCACTAAAAAGTCATTTTCTTTCCTAAAACTATGATGATAATGGTAATTTTTAAAAATGAACATCTAGGCCAGAATGCCTTTTGTTGTTGTGATGGTTTGCTCTCATCCATCCTGTGTGGACAACATTTGTGAACTGTTGGTTCTGTAGGCTTTATAAGAGTGTAAAATAGCATGTGATGGCTTCGTACAGACCCATTTGGTTCTGCTGGGCTGAGTCCATCTGCTATTGTATTTACACCCCATCCTCTGGGTCCTGCCCTGGTTCTGTTTTTGTGTGTAGGTACTTAAATTGAGTCACCCTCAACAGACGGTCTTTAAGGCCTTTAAACTATCCTGGAGTCTGGAGGGCTCAAAGTTAAATACAGTACAGATACCCTGTGTGTGAGAGAGTGTGTGTGTGTGTGTGTGTGTGTGTGTGTGTGTGCGCGCTTGTTTTTCTACCACTGTGGGGACCCACGTGATGGTAAAAGTCACACACACCTACATTGTGGGAACAAGCCAGCAGTAGAGGGTAGAGAAAAACTGATTATGAAACATACTAATTTATGCTTTTTCTAAAATGCTTTTCTTTTCTCTGTGAGGGTTGGGTTTAGGATTAGTGTTAGGGGATATAATATACAGTTTGTACAGTATAAAATAAGTCGTTATGCCTATGAAAAGTCCCCATAAGGCATAAAAAACAGATGTGTGTGTGTGTTCGTGTGTCTCGTGCTTTGGGAGCTCTAGCCTGTCGCCCTATGCTAGACCCAGTCAGGTGTGAAAAGGCATTCTGTCAGACCAGTTTCTTTCTACTGGGTCTGTCTACAGTGTGTGTGTGTGTGTGTGTATGGCCTGCACCTGCCTTCACTAACAAACAACCACTGAGCTCTGCTGAGTTTACCACAAAGCCCAGAGGAGAGACAGTTAAAAAAGTGTGAATGTTCACATTTAAGCTATGCAAAGAGTGAAAGAGAAAGGAATTGGGAGGTAAAGCTTGATCAGATAAGCGACTGATACACCTCTGGGCTAGTTCTGCCGCTAAGTGTCATTCTCAACCTGAACACAAACTCACATCACACACAATCCTAGCCTGATAAATGCCTGTATAGATATGAAATCAGAAATCACAATTCACTCAGCCCACAAATGAAATCAGAAAGTGATGTTTTGTACACACACACACATTTGACAGAAAACATACACATTTTGTTATAGTGGAGAGGTGAATTTAGCTGCACGTGACATAGGTTTTATGTTTTGCTTCATATATTACGTCTCTGGAGAGGATACGGTTTCAAAACATTTTAAGAGGATATTGGATTACCATTTTTTAACGACTTTTTAAAATCCCTGCTCTCCCAAACTGATCAGCCTAGTAATCCGTTACACAGTAATGAAATTTAATTTAATTGACTATCATAGGTGAAATGTATACGGAACATAGAGTTTATGGTTCAAAGCGATCAGCTCACACCTTGATGCAAGAAACAGCAAATGATTGAAAAGAGTTTTTTGGTAGCAATGGTTTCAGTTAGGAATGGAGTCAATTTAAATCAAACATATCTGGCTGTTATTCGTCATTTCCAAGACCAAGTGATTTAAATATCTGATGATAAATTCAGGGTTACTGGGAAATTTTTATTTAGCAAATATAATACAGTCATGTACATTTAAGTATGCAATATGCCATTGAGAGATGGAAAGATCTGGAGTCAATCTGTCTAAATGTATAAATATATTGCAAGTATATTGTTTATAGGCTGCGTACACAGATGTATGTTATGATGTGGTAGATATACAGCACCATCTGCTGGCGATTAGGCGATACAGTGAAAAGACCCGCTTTTTGGTTGCGTGTGACATGTATACTTCATGCTGAAATACCCAAGACAAGTAAACATCCCAAGATTAGCCATAATAAAACCTTCTTTAGGGATTATCATCAAAACAAATAAGATAAATCAAATAATTAACATTGTTTTGTGTACAATATGTTTAGCTTATATAAGTCTGTCATAACCAGTTTGGACCAACTATTGTGGTTGGGGCATCCCATTGTGGTTGGGGCACAAAAAAAATCCACACTCACAATTTCTACCCAATAAAATACCCTAGAGCTTGATATAACTAAAAATATGTATATTCATCATATTCATTTTTAGAATCATGAGAAACACAAATGTGTCTGAAATTTTGAGGGGTTGTGTGTATGTATATGTTCATATTGTGGACAAATTTGGGAATACTGTCTTTTATTATTTCTCTTATGTGAAATTTGTGTAAGAATGTTCACTCTGTCGTGAGGTAGGTGAAGAGAATTCTGTCTATGAGAGAGAGAGTATATCAAACACAGTTTATTTAGAGGGTGTGTATTGATTAGACTGTCACAGGAGAGTCAGTGTCAAAGTGAAGCTCTGACATAAAGCTGTTCTTTCTCACACTGATGTTCTGCTGTGGAGCTTCAGTATAGTCCATGAATCCCGACATCCACACAGTGTTTTGTGAGTAAGTTATAAATTGTTTGAGTGTATTAACTGCATTTGAGGAATTAAAGTCTGAAGTAAACACAAGGTACATCAGGTTTTAGTGCTTTATTAGTTTGCTTAATCAGTTGTAATCAATTTAGCACAGTGATCTAGAGAAATATTTAAATCTAAAAGCATTTACTGGCCGTGCATTTGTATTACACGCCATACTGCTTTTTGCAGTATTATTTATCATTTATAATTTATTAACTAAAACAAAGTTACAAAAATGTAAAGTTTTAACAGGGTGTATGGTCGTCATAGTTTGGATTTGGTGTCATAATGCAAAAAAATTCATATAGCATTATGGACAGATCAAAACAACAAACAGAAAAGCCCTGCCTGAAAACGTTTTTATAAATACACAAAGGACAAAAAGCTGTTAGATTCATGTCTTTATTTGAATCAGGCTTTTCCAAACTATCACGTTAAATGACCTTTTAACATTCAGGTCACGAGTACCTTTTGTGGTTTTGGGAATGATGTGTGGTTTCATAGCGCCACCTAGGGGAATAAATCTTAATATACTACTGTAGGTGGATTTGAGCTACTCTTATACTGTAGCAGAAATGCGGTTGTAGAGTGTTTCACTGTTGTACAGTTTATGCACGTGTTCATTGTAGTAATGTCAGAAAGCCAAAAATCCTGAGGTTCTCACAGTTTGTCCCTTGAAACTGGACTTCCAACTCTTTCCTCTGTAATGTTGCGTCCTAGACTTCTGCTTGTGGAAGGACCATTCAAATTTTCACTTCAGAGTTACTGTATATATTCCTTTTACATCAAGCTATTTTCTTTACAAAAAATCAAGAGCAATTCGCTTTTTCATTAAATTATCCTTTAAGAAATACATGTGTATCTCTCTCCCTTTCTGCCTCTTCGTTTCACACACACAAACACACACACACACACACGGTCTCTCACTCCTCTGCTGGTTTGGGCGAAGGCTTCTGGTTATCAGTTGGAGAGCAGGCACAGAAAGACTGATGTGTGTGGCATTGCATGACAGACCAGGGGTCAATAGCGTTACAAGGTGTGTGTGTGGCGGAACATTCGTGTAGGTGTGTGTCTATCTAGGCTTGCATTTTTCCTTTCAATTTGAATTACAAAAGGAACTGGCATGAAAATAGAACATGTTTATTGGTTAGCTTCTGTCTGTCAGCACACACACACACAAACACACTCACACACATCTTACAGCACTAAGAGAGAAAGCAGAGTAAACTGTCTGGTCATAGATGGGTCTTTATTATTTCTTCAAATATTGTATTACAAAAAAGTATTAAAGTTTAGTAGGAATACCCACTATTTTTGTCCACTATTTTATGTTTACCATAATATACTTCTTGACAAAACTTTTCATTTATGTCACATGACATTTATTATTTTGCAAGTTGGGAAGGGATGTTCATTTTTATTATACTTCTGATTTCTGGATGAGGTGGGAAATCCTCTAAAATAGTTTCTGAATCCAGTTTGGAAGGTTCAGGATCCTAGTAATTAAATCTTGGTATGCTTTCACTCAGCTTCCTCTCGCGCTCTCTCTCTCTCTCGCTCTCTCTCTCTCTCCCTCTCTCTCTCATTTCTGTTTCTAAAGGGATTCCCTAGAGTTTTCTATAACATATGCAAAATACACCTCAAATCTCCGACCTCAGCCTAATCCATGAAGTACACAAAGACTCTTTACGCTGTGCACATGTTTGAATTGTGGTAGCACTAGAAACAGTTTGAATTTGGTGTGTGTTTAAGGATTAAGGTTGTGTCTGTAGTCAAGGTATGAAATACTGTTGCCAGGAGTGTGTGTGTGTGTGTGTGTGTGTGTGTGTGTGTAAAACCAAGGAGGCCAGTAAAGAAGGCCAGTAAAGAAGTGCCACAATGATCAAATTGTGATTGGCTGATTACTCTGTCAGTGATAATCACCACCCATCATGTTTGCCTGAATGAGTCAAACTAATAGTAATTTATAGACAAAAGAGTCACATCTAAAACCAAATGATTCGAAACACAAATCGATCAGAGTGAGGTGGGTTCAGTCGCCACTGTTCAATTAAAGCCGCTGCTCTGTGTCTGTGACCTTCATTACACTTGCTGTGTTTACCGGAGGATTTGACAGTTAATGATCTGAAAAGGTGACAGCCAAACGACCCTTAATATCCAACCAAAGTACATGAAATATGCTTGTTATTCTATTAATGTAGATATTTTTTAACCAATATATAAAAAGCCTAAAAATCTATAAATATAATTATTGTTGCAACACTTTCGAAAAACTTTTAAAAACACAGAAATTGTATGTAAAAATCTAAATAGATTCTATGTATTATGCATAATGTATATTACTTGCATTATAGTATTGTAATATTGTAAAGAGGTATAATAATGGAATAGCACGGTATTTCTTATAATAATAATAATGCAATGCATTATATTTTTAATTAAAAATAAATTAATTAAAATTTATGATTTCATTTATAAAAATGTTCTCTTTTGAAACCAATGTTGTTTAAAGCAGTTTTACATAAAATACAGCATGTCAAACGGCCGTCACTGCTTGTCAAATACTAAAGCCTTTTACAGAAAAGGCCAGTGTGGTGCAGTGTACAGATATTTCTTTCAACTAATGCAGTTTTGCACTGTGTGTATGCGTGTTTGCTTTCTGACTCTTGTCCCTGTCACACAAACATTTCAGGGGCCTCCTCTGCTATGATAATCCCTTCCGATAGAGTTGATATGCACACACTAAAGAGAGGTCATTAATAAAGCCATAGAGTCGCTGTTATTCACAGAGGAACG
>JAZGTJ010000447.1:12481-58559 GCA_036877575.1 Botia almorhae | reverse complement strand
GTCATCGCTATCTTCTCGAGTTTTTTGTTCCCAGACAGTTACTGTCCTATTTAATGCCACGTGGAAGCACAAGTGTGATAATAGAAGTCAGCAGAGGGGGCACGGCGTCCGTCTGATGAAGGGAGGGTCTTCCCACAAACTAATTTGCATGAGTTATCAGCAAGGATGAAAGAAAGCGTAGAGTCAAAGTGAAGGAAGAAAGAGAGACGGCGGTCAAAGGACAGAGAGACTAATGAATGATAAAGATTTAGAGGTGAGGAGACAAAAAGGAGCGGTTAGAGAAATCAGAGGAGAGCTTTCAAAGGAGGGTCTATGGAGAGGGTTGCAGTTACTGTGTGGTTGCTGGTAGGGTTGGAAATCAAGAACATTTTTGTTGTTGCTTTTATTGGATAGGAGAGTGGAATAGAGACAGGAAGTAGCTGGAAAGGAGGGATAAAAATGGAATCAAGATCTTGAGCTTGGGTAAAGAGACTTACTTACTAAGCATGATTAAGGAACGCAAATGTACAATGTGATGGATTATGATCCACGTCGCTAGTTGCTAAGGTGTTAGCTAGATAGTTAAATAGAGCCCCCCCTAAGTCTCTGTGATACGGTAGGCTCTATATACACCTCAAGTCTCTTTCAAAGCAAGTCAATAAAATTAGCAGCAGAACAAGTTAGCAAAATTGTTTTGTTACTTAAAGTAATAGCGTCTTTTTTTAACTAGTTATGCAATTTGAGGTATCTTTTATGCCTGTTGCATAAACAGTGCAGTATAAGTTACTAGCTGAAGTTTGATACTTACGGTTGGGCACTCGGACCCATAACCCTAAGCATGAGCGATCATGATAGCAATGCTTGTATCAGCGCTAATAATAGACAGAGGAGGAGGAAACAGCAGTTGTAGGACGAGTGCTTTGGGGGGTTAGAGAGAGAATGAGTGAGTGATGGAGAGCACAGAGAAGGGTGGGTGTCTGGGGGGGTAACCGGTGGTGTCTTTGTGATGGAGATGGAGTCTCCAGCGCTGAGCTGATAATGACCAATGCTTCTAATAACATTCGGCTCTCCACCCTTTAACCACTCAAGCAGAAAACGGAAAGAAAAACAGAAAGAAAGAGAAATGAAGGAATGAAGGAAGATACGTGACGTGGTGGGACCGCGTGCGTCCTGGCTTATTGAAATTGCGCGTGTATGCGTATGTCTTGACGCCCCCTTGAGGGGACATTAAATGACAATACGTATGTAGTTTTTGGGCACACACACACACGCTCACACCAGTCGGCTTACCCTCTTTATCGGGCCGTATTTACGGAGTGCGATGGAGCGTGAAGTGCCTTCGGGCTCCCCGGGACCAGATGGAGAAACGAACACACACACACACACTCCAAAGAAGGCCTTATCATCAGCGCATTACTGGGATTTATTGATACCCTCTGTAATCACTCCCTTATATTACCTAAAAAAAACTATACAGATTATATGAATGTCTGCAAGAAAGAGTGGAGAGGAGGAGACAGAGAGGATGATGGGAGAAAGAGAGAGAAGATGAGGGTCATCATTCACTAGCGAGACGGGAAATGTGAGGTTTATAATAACACGCTGAAAGAAAGCGAGTCGGGAAATATAAACGACAGTTGACGGCTGGCACTCGTACATGCACAACTGTGTGACTGAGGTGAATTTGTTTGTGATGTTAGTTAGTTTTTAGTTATAGTTGTGTGTGTGTGTGTGTGTTTGGAGAGAGCACTAGTTCCCAGATTCATATCAATTAATAGGATGATTTTTGACCAGCTTGGCTCTCCAGACTGTAGTAGCCTGTCACACAGTAGATTTTTTTGCTACAAATGCACATCGACCGTTTTGCCCTTGTACTGTGTGACTATGTTGGAGCGCAACAGAATACAACCTAATTGGATTTAATAGTAAAAAATATGTTTACTCAGAAATGAAATAATCATTTACCCCTATGTTGTATATATGTGTGTTTCTCTGTAGACCACACCGGGACCCCTCCGTAAGGCCAGTGATCCAAATGCCTGCAAAACACCTGCCTACTGTTGCAACTGCTCGAAGAAAGGACACTTCAGTTATGTGAGTTAATTAGTTTGACCAAACTGCTCTGTTAAAATAAACCACTGAAACTAATATTACCAATAGGGCTGGGTGATACATATTGTCATATATATTATTGCATATTATTAGATATCTGCAGGGATTTTACTGCCAGTATAAAATTAAGCAACAAACATTGCATTGATTTGGTCTTTTTGTTAAGATCATTTTTTTAGATCTGGCTAATATAAGAGCATCACAACAGATGCATTAATAGAATTTCTCATTTAAACTTCAGTAACCAAGTTTAGTTTAGTTCTGTGACTCACTTTAAACTTTCTGTTTAAATAAATCAAACGAAAACTGATTTAATGATTACTTTCCCTCATCACTCAGAAAGGTTGTAAAAATCACAGTGTGGAATGTTTTAAATGTATATTCAAATACTGAATATTATCATCAAGTATAAGATCATCTATAACCCAGCCCTATTACCTGTACAGTATATATGTCTGTGTGTGTATGTATGGTTAGTATGTATGGATATATTTCTGTTATGTTTTGTGTTCTACAATGACCAGCTGAGAAAGGGTGCGATTACATTTATTGACAACATGAGATATGTGTGTTGTGCAGGAATGCAATGAGAGGAGAATGTACAATGGGATGTGTCCCACCCTGCCCTTTGTTTGCTATTATGACACGACACAAGACATCAGGCGTCGGGACCAGCGACTTGAAAAGAAGGCCAGAGGTTTGTAAAGTTTGTTGTCATTGAAGTGGGGTCACAGGGGTGCCTATATTGACCATTTTGTAATGGCTTTATTTGCTAAATGAAATTTATGGTCACATGTAATTTTTCATGTTTTTCTAGCATTTAGAACAGCTTTATCTTATCTCTTGATATGTGTCCTAATTCCAAATAAAATGTTTCAGAAGTATATTGACATTCATTTTTTTCAAACATTACCTCATAATAATTTTACTTATTAACCATTTTTAGTTAAATTGCCAGCAAAAATAATTTGTGATTTTGGACTATTTTTATTTGTTAGTGTTATAAAATTACTTATTCTACTGTATGCATACTGTACTTAAACTCTTCTCATAGACCACCTGTAATTACATATGCTTTAATGGCAATAATACCTCTTCTCATATATTCATACAGCTTGCATAATTCATTTTTGGCCGTGGGCTGTAGCATTGTTTTAGAGTCTCTGAGAATTAATTCTAAGGATCTAATCAAACACTGTATATGTGTCTCTTACAGAACTGTGGGGTGTTGGATTGACGGCGCCGCCAGATGGTGGCGTTGTTTCGTCAACCCCTCAACCGCCCAGGAAGAAACAGAAAACCAACCAGTCTCCATGCAAACCCCCCACTCAGACAAACAACTCGCACACCCCGAAGAGCCGCATCGCTCACACACCCAAACACCATCCGCAACCTCACAAACAGAACACACCCTTGAATTTTAAGCAAAACCCCAAAACACCAACTAACACACCTCAGAGCGCATTCACACCCCAAGAACAAAGCCAGAAGAAAGCCAAGAAGAAGAAGAAGAAAAAGAAAAAGAAAACAAATTCAGCATTTAAAGTTTTAGACGAAGATGCAGACTTTCCTAGAGGTTGTCATAAAGGCCCTCAACCTAAAGAAATCTTCAGATCACCCTGGACAGCCAATAAAAGGCCAGATACACTATTTGAAACAGGAAAGAACAATAATAAGAAAAAAGAGAGCCTAACAAAAAAGAAGGAAAGAAAATGGAGAAAGAGGCAAAAAAAAGCAGGGAATCTACCTGACGAAGATCTGTTTGCGATCAAACAAAAGCGAAAAAAAGCTAACTAACTGTGCCAGATTGTGCATACAGGGCTGTATGTGTGTATAAAGTGAATTATTCAGATGTGTGTGACCCTCTACCGGCTTTTTCAGGTCCGTTTTGATTTGACTTCCTCCATCCACATGTATAACCCGTCTGATTACAGTTGCTTCAGGAAAATACAGCAGCAAATCGGATGTTTTTCCTTCAAATGTTAAAGTGTTGTTATTAATTATTCTAAAATGCAACAGAACAACCTGATTGTAGAGGATTTAAAAGGCACAACACACAAACACAGTGAACGAATTAGACAAATAAGTGCATGTTTTAAGTCCTCTCTAGTCTAAAGACTTTGGTGCTGATAAAAACGTTCTTACAATCAATTATACCTGTTAATGTCACAGTGAACTTAATTATTCGGCAATATGCATATACCAAACTTACATTAACAGTGCATAATTCTGGAAGTATTTAATTGAACATTCAGCAAACATCTTGTATTTTAGTAGCAGATAAAGTCCTGCCTGTACATGAAGAATGTATAGAAGCTTCTATGCTGATTTCTGTGACCTCACTATTAAATAACTCATTTTGTTTTGATATCCTGTTTGTCTTGTTTATTCTGTCCCTCATTGAATGAAACTGGATTTATTAACAACTTTCTAGTCAATATTGAGTTCAGTGGCTGCTCACCAAAGCAGTTTGGTGTTCTGGCAAATCTGTGGTGCGGTGATGTAAACCAACAAACAAAATAATTTAAACAAAAAACGATCTGCCTTATATAAAACTTCTAGACAAAAATGTGTCTTTCAGACAAAACAACACCCTTCCTTTCTCTTTACCATGATTATCTTCTTGAGTATCAGGTGCTGTCTGTGATTAAACACACAAACAGCATCAAACAGCGTATTTTCATATTGGGCCTTTAGCATATATGAGCATAGCTCAATACTCTCTAGTTTTTTAGTCTTAAGTATGCATGTAATGTTTTGCTTCATGAGACCACCTGTGTGTGGACATTTTTATGAAAGAATTTCCCATCAGGCTTTTGCTGTCTGACATCTTTTTCAGCAGTAAAACGTTGAGAGATGATTTCTTAAGCCACTTCCAAAACCCCAAACATCAAACATGGAAGTCAGACTCGCACGGAGAAAGAAAAGTCTAAAGATTTGCAGACGACATGTAAACTCGAAGATCTCCAAGAGTTTGGCTCTGACTAACTAAATTATTACCTTAGAATTACCTTGGAACATAGCTGACACAACATTCCCAGCAATGTGTTGTGAAACTTAACTCAACATAGATCTTTCAAAACAGATTTTACTCTTTGAGTAATTAAAGAACTAAGTGTCCATTTAACCATTTTACATTCAGGGATGGTATTTCTACTTAAAGAAATCTAATCTTCTGTTAGAAATGTCTGATTCTGGTATATTTAGGCATTGTTTCACAACAATTCTGGTCCTTTTTGATTGGTGGAGTGCAGTTCTTATTTAAATGAATAGTGCTAATTAAGTTAATATTTGGTGCTGCCGGTCTAGGGTTTAGAAATAGATTTTCTCAAAGGTCAGAATCTTGTCTCTAAAGGTAACTGTAGTGTCTTTTAGCTGTATTTGCTGTCTTTCTCATTAGGCCGCCCCTGAGTGCAGCCCACCCAGGGTTTTATAAAAACGATACATAAAAACTGCAGAGTGTAAAAGCATATAAATACATGCAAAAAATGGCTTGAAGCCTATGCAGCTTTGTTAGTGTAATATTATTTAGCTTGAACATGCATTCAAGCCTGATTCAATTAAATCAGACTTATTGTATCTACTCTTGTTTTTATTGTCTTGCATAGGAATCAACATCAAAGACACTGTTTTTGGTGCAGCATCACTCAAGTGAAATATAATCACGTTTTCTCTTATTTAGCATGAAGTTGCGTTTTTTTAGGATTTGGTTTCATTTTTTTAGCACAGAGTGAGAGAGTCAGTGACAGAGTTCCCATGATCATGGAAAACCTAGAAAAATATTTGGGAATATTAAAATTGTGGCATCAAGGTCAGAAAATGTCACAGAAATTATAATGATTGGCTTTGGTAGAAAATGTTGGTAGTGTATGCTTTCATAGGTATTCTCTGCTGTAAAATATTTGGTTAGCTATAGAACTTTGGCTTTTTGTATTTGTATTTTTTTGTGTGTGTTTGTATAGAATAAAACATGCCTGCAAGACAGTGTGACAGCATAAGTCTGTCCCTCAGGCTCTTAATAGTTTCATTTCTAGATCTGGGTATACCTTGCCATTTGGGTCTGTTCAAAGATTAGTCAAACCTACCTGATATACAGGGAATTCCCACCAGGAATATTTGTCCTTGTCCGATATGTATTAATGACTAAAGGCCAAAAAATTGGTTGAAAAGCATTAGAAAGGACCCTGTTGTAAAATGACCCTTATATTACTGCTGTCACAACACAAGCTCTGATCTCTACTGACAACACAGCAATTGAGTTTTGCTTTGTCAGCTACACAATAAATAACCTCTAGGACCCTTTAAGAACTTCAGGAAAAAAATTTAAGGTGTTTTGATTTAGTACCCTTGGGAAAGATCCACTGTTATTATGTTATTTACTGTCCATACTAATCCACAGCAGACACATAGAACGCATAGGGCTTAGAGCAGTTATTAAGTATACTTAATACTGACATTCCTTTACAAATCCCTGTTTTTGGGATGCGTCTTGGTGAGGTTTGCGGCAAAGTCTTTCTGCGACTTAAAAACCATCTTTGAGGTCTGTCATAGGTTCAATGCATTAAATATTTTAACGGTTGTGTCTGTATTTCTTTCAAGCGGTCACGTTTCTATATTACCATTTATCAGAATGAGCAAATCTACTGACAGCCCAACACGTCCTCCACATGCACACACATGCACAACTGCATCTAAATCACAAGTCCGCAACAGGTGTGTATTTAACAGTGTGTCGACTTGGAACGTGTCCATTTTTATGGTAATAAATTACAGTATAGCCTTCATATGCTTCTTTATTCTTTCTCCTCGATACTTCATGTTGGCGCTCCATTTCCTGACAGAAATGCAACCTCTTATTTTAGAACGCATATTTTGACATTAGAGCGCACATCAGTGGTGGTCACTCAGTTGAAACACATCTACAAAAAAGGGTAATTTTGTTTGCCAGGAAGTAAAATTTTTAACTTATTTGCTTTAAAGTTTCCTTCTGAAGGTTTTCGAAGGTGACAAGCACTTTATGGTCTTAGACAATCCTTGTTTTACATTATTGTTTCTGTGGTATTTTATTTTAAATTAAATCTGTTCTCTGTTGTTCTTCTTTTTTCATTGTTAATTTATGCCAAATATCAGTATATTAGAATTTCACTCAGTATATGAAGTCTAGCTTAACCTGGTACAGCTAGCATGAAACGGCTCATGTTAAAAATGCTGCAGTATTGACCTAGGTTAAATAGAAAGAACAACACAAAACCACTGCCACAAGAAACATTCCTTCACCACGGCTGTCTCGCCTCCAAAAGTTTGTCCGTGAAAATATTTTCTGTGAGCCAAACTGACCAAATGTTTCAGGGCAAAGGATCTTGAATGTTTTCTCCCTCAGGTCTTGATAACTCCTTCAGTAGTTTTTCCTGAAGTTTCTATCAAACTCTGCAAACTTTGACCTTCAGGTCAATGGAAAATACACACACCACCTGGACGCATGTAGCGCGCACCCTCATTACTTCAAAATTACACGCCGCAAGACACACTGAAGTATGCAAGAGAATACTACAGATTAGCCCTGCTTCACATTTGTTTGTCTGGTCTGCTGGGTTTTAGTTGGAATTTTTACTCTAATGCTTAGATTTAGTTTTGGTTGGGTCAAAATAAGTCTGAGTGTTAGGAAGAGACTGTGTCTGTCAAATCGGAAAGTGATTTAAAGCTTTTTACAGCTTCTCTCACAGAAAGGAATGCTTGCTGCTTATGAAAGAATAAAAATGGAGAGGGTGGAAAGAAAGTAAAATGGGAGGAGAGAACGGAGTTTTGTGCCGATGTGTATGTGACTCTGGGAGAGAGAGAATTGTTGCTGAACAAAATATTTAAATGCCAAAGAGACAGAGAGAAAGAGAGAGAAAGAGAGAAACTTTTCTAGCTTAAACATTCCCGCACACGTATCTACAGCAACACCAGGACATACTCATACACGTATATGTTTTATTCTCCGCATGGCTTGTGGGATGCAACAGCCAACCTGGAGTGGCCTCGACTGGAGGCTCTCCGGGCTTTTCATCCAGATGACCCTACTGCTCTCCTTCTTGTGCCCAACCACAGAGTCTGTTTCCAGGGACAATGACTCAAGCTTCAGCCCTGGGGAGGTAAGCATTGCAGAGAATCACAACTGATGCTGGCCTGCTGCAGTGAAGAGAGCTGTAGCCGGTAAGCAGAACAGTGCTCTGCATGCAACAGTCTTTAAAAAAAATACTAGCTTCTGGTATTCACTCCATCTGTAGGCTAATCATGTCATGTTTATCCGCAACGATATTGAAATATATGTGGAAATATACATTTTTACTAATATTTTATATATTTTTTACTTCTTTATTATGTATAGTTTACAGTGTATGTATTTAAACATGTCATTATTTGTTTATAAACCAGACTAAAAATCAAAACTATACTGTTTATTATGCTGTATACAATTGTGTCTAAATTAATTAAAAAATCTTAACCTCTTGAGTGGATGATCATAAATGGGCAATACTGTATACGGTTGAGTCAGCTGCAGGAGAAATTATGACCAAACTGTCCATTGTGAATGTATATCTTTGTATGGGGGTCATTTTTGTCGCCATTTAAATCTACACTTAAGTAGTAGGAAAATGGCTTAACGAACAAATTGTTTCCATGAAAAACAAAATATCTGAAAATGTTAATAGGACGCTTTAGCGGTAGGGGATAGTAAATAACATTATCTTAGTACAAAAATCCACACGTGTGTATGTACTGTACTGTACTATACTGTACTGCAATGACCACAGCAAATGACGCTTTTGTAGTCTTGTTCCAGCTCTAATACAATTAGCTCTTGCTGTCTAACTAATAATAGAAAATAGATTTGTTTGTGCGCTGAAACGTAGTCATATCTGTCAACGTTTGCATGCATGTGTGTAAGTGGGGTAGTGAAAACATCTGCCGGTAAGAGTTTGTCTAAATCTTAAACCTCACACGCAAGCGTCTCTCTCCTTCACAGTTAGTCAGTATTTCTTGCGTAATTCGCGTTAACCTGCGCTTTAATGTTTACGAGCGCACGTGTGCTGTTTCATATTTCATAAGAATGTGACTGAAAGCACCTTTCAAAGCTAGAGGAATTTATTAGTAGCCTAAAGATCGCCGTGTGATAAACGAGCCAAATGTGTGCGTGTTAACAGTGAAAGTCAGCGATCCCACTGCTGTTTGCGTTTTGAGCAGCTCTTGCCAGAATTACAGCCCAATTTCGATACATTTTCTAAACATATTTAGCCAATCTATCTTAGTTTTAACCTTTTAATTAATAAAATGTCATGCAAACAAGTCTTTCCAAGTGGAATACAATGCGCCAGATTATTCCGGGTTGGGATATCTTGTGTGGTTAAAGACATTTACCGTCCGGCACAGCTGAGGTTAACCCTTACTGAATCTACTCTGGATTTAATCTGAATAAACGTTGGTACTTTAGCTATCTTGACACATTCTGCGTGCGTCTGCAGGACTGTGGCGGTTTCCAGGTGGATGCATGCGGTGTTTGCGCAGGCGACGGCAGCTCATGTGAGATGTTCAGCGGAACACGCTTTCTTTCCCTGCTTTCTGTTGGCTACCACAAGATCCTGGACATCCCCGCTGGAGCTCAACGAATCAAAATACAGGAAACACAGAAGACCAAGAACTACTTAGGTAATGGTAACTTAATTCCTGCTTCTTTTTCAATTAGCTGCAGGCTCACGTATTAATATAATAATGTGTTCTACAATTTCGTCCAAGTGTGTAACAAATACCCTACTGGAAAATCCAGCTACAAGCATCTTAGGGTGGTAATGCGTTTTTAGCTGATGGAAGCTGGTCATGTATTTTCATAAGCTGATTCAGGCTGCTGTAGAAACAGTAGTCCATCTTGGTCAAGCTGGTTAAAGCCGGTAGACCACCATGAGCCAAAAGAATGAGGTACAGTGTTTAAAATAATTCCTGGACAAATATTCCTTAATGCTCTTGTTTATCTTAACAGCAGTTGACTGAATGATACATGCCTCCACAACAGAAGCAGTGATTTCAAATCCATATTTTTAGGCCAATCACCTGATTCACAAATGTCATGTGACTAATCACTTTGAGGCTGGGAAAATCACATCCTGACAACAGTTGAGCTATGACATGAAAAGCTGAAGATGGAGAGAGCTATCCAAATGATCAATTTCATGCTAAGGAAGAGCCTTAAACTAAAACATTCACTGGCAAAACATCTACTATATATGGCTTCTGTTAATGGCTGTGAATAAATTAAATCTGCTTGTGAGGTGGGAAAAACAGATTTACCAGCAGCAACATACCGGGCTTATGTTAAACAGTCAAAACTTGATCCCTTAATACACAGTATTTAACCACAGTTTTATTACCTATCATTCTGCATCCTCTCTCCATTTTTTGTCTGTTTCCCTCTTTGTTTAAGCTCTCAAAACAGCGAGTGGTGAATCTGTGATAAATGGTGACTGGGTGATTGACCGGCCAGGACAGTTTAATGCCGTGGGTACTAAACTCACATACAAACGGCCTAATGAGATAAGCAGCAGAGAGGGAGAGTCCATCACTGCTCCTGGTCCGACCAATCAGGAGCTGCATCTCTTTGTAAGAGACCACTCCTACTATATGACATCACATACTGCTTTGCGAAAAGACGCATAACTTAGAAAACAAGCAGTGTGGGTGCTATAAGGTTGATATTCTGACTAAGTGCATCTGAGTAGTAAAATGTATTTTTTTCAGGTGATATATCAACAGCCCAATCCGACAATATACTATGAATACACTCTACCCAGAGAGTCCCTCATCAGTGTACATTTAGATATATACTCTTACTCTAGTGTACTTCCTCTAGGTAAGTGTTTTATGTGTACAATATTTCACATATATTTTACAATGTTTTGGATTCACAATTTTATAATCAAATAAAAATGATCATCACGGATTATATCATCAAAGTTATATTTTGAATGAAAAGTGAGGTTAATTAAATACGCTTTAGACGCTTTTATCCAAAGCGACTTACATTGCATTATACTATACATTGTTTCTAAGTATGTGCAATCCCTGGGATCAAACCCATGACCTTAGCGTTGTTAATGCCATGCTCTAACCACTGAACTACAGTAGAGCTGTAATGACAACAGAATTCTTCATTTTAGATGTCCTATCCCTTTAAACAACAATTTTGTCTTTTTGTTCTCTCCCTCTTTTCTCTTCTCTATCATTCTCCAGTAGAGAGCCATGAGCTATTTCCTGGACCCGGGAGTAGCGGTGAAAACTATGATGAAAACTCAATGAGCAGCCCTCACCCTAACCAAGTTCCATCAGACCCTGTAACCTCTGAGCCACTTCCCCGGTACAGCTGGGTTGCCACGACAACAACACCCTGCAGTGTCACTTGTGGAACAGGTAGTTTAGATGAAGTCAAAAACCTTGTATTAATGTGCAGGTGTGTGGGTGTTTTTGCTCACTATTTAGTCTGGATAAACTAAGTGGTCTCTTAAAAGAAAATTATTTACTATTTCTTGAATGAAGTAGTGTGGTCTAGGATAAACAAAACTGACTGAAAATAAATAGAAAATAATTGTTAGATTCTCAGTGATTTTGGCTCTGAGACACATAAACACGTCGTCGTGTCAGATGAATGGTGTTCTGTATTACTGGATTGTGACATACACACACGCATTCCAAATGATTGCAAGAGTTTTCTAATGTCCTCACTGTTTAACTTCTAAATCAAAACCAGAGTAACTTTTCAGTGCGTAGACATTTGTGCCTACAAATAAACCTAAAACAGATCATATTTTCCCAGCGGCACCGTAGACATCACAAATACAATGTTATTTTTTGCTGTCTGTCTCTGTTTATCTGTTTGTCTTGTGTGTCTCTAAGGCAGTCGTCAGGTTCTGTCCAGCTGTGTAGAACGGGCCACTCAAACGATTGTACCGGACCATCTCTGTAGCCACACCCCTCATCCCAGCCCTCAGGTAGAAGACTGTGAGTTGCAGCTTTGCCCAGCCTTGTGAGTGAACATACACAACTGTTTACAGTACAGAGTGGGCACCCTAATCTAAAAGCATCTAGAAAAACAAACTAGCACAAACCGGCAATTAGTTCAAGAGGAGTATTGAGGCCAACAAAGGATAAACAATCCTACGGCTGTGTGTTTTTAAAAGCATCTTAACAATTCTCCAAATGGACCGACGAGAAACTTGGAGACATCAAGACTTCTAGTTTATTCCAAATGGTGCAGATGAAGAGCACATGTGATTGATAGGAAGCATTTAGCCAGCAGTTAAGCAGAATCACATAACTGCATTCCTTCGATAAGTGTGTGTGTTCATGTGTGTTTGTGTCAGCTGGGATGTTGGGGAATGGTCTGAGTGCAGTAAGACCTGTGGTCCAGGTTTCCAGTACCGTCAGGTGATTTGCCGGCAGACGCAGGGCCACCGTGGCAATAGCACGGTCGTCGTGGCGACCAACCTCTGTGATATGACAGAAATGCCAGAAACAACCACAGTCTGCCAGCTGAAGATCTGCAGTGTGTGGCAGATTCGCTCAGAGTGGACAGAGGTTTGTACAGTAGATGGGTCTGAGTGTGTCGAGAAGGGTGGGGTAAGATGAGCCTGTTTAACTTAAAGGTACTGAAGTAATTTGTTCCTCTTTATAAAGATTCTATATGCTATAAAATGAATTGTCTGTTTAAAAAATAAGTTAAAAATGATGTTCACATTACAAATTAGTAGACTGATTTTACACGGAGCAGGATACATTTCTGGGATCACATGGCCAGCTGATTACTACTTGCTTTATTTTGGTAACCTCGTTATTATTGGATCGTTTACAGAGGAAACACATTAGGCAACAAATAGTGCGTTTATACAATGAAAAAAAAATTATTGCTTTTGCCTGATGCTTCATCCATGCTACAGCCCTCCTGTAGGAGAGCCTCCAAGGTTAGCAAACCAAAGCATAACTCAGTGGTATACTGACAATGAGATTTGATTTTTATCAATTGAAATTGCAACTTTAATGATAATATTGCAATGTGATTTTAAAAAAAAAAACTTAGTGGCTTAGTGGAACGAAAGGTCTACATTGATTTTGTTATCTAAAGCGATTAAATTAATTAATTTGATTTCTTGGGTGCTAATCTATTTGATTTCAAGATTTGTTTTGGGGCCACAGTATGGTCATAATACAACTTATTTACTTACCCACTGCCCCCCTTTATGTGGAAGAGGTGTAAGATGGGAAGTTTTTTTAAATTGTCATTGTGTGTTAAGAGATTCTATGTACAGCACCATATAAAAAGTCTTTTAAATTGTGGGTTGTGAAAGCTGTGGTTCAAGTTAAATTCCTCTCTCTTTTCAGTGCTCAGTGCCATGTGGAGTAGGTCAGCGCAGTAGAGAAGTTGTGTGTTTGGATAACCTCGGCGATGTCGTGTTAGATGAGGAATGCAACATGGCCCTTCGGCCACAGGACCTGCAGAACTGTGACAAAGGAGTTTGTGCCAGCAGCTGGTTCTTCTCTCTCTGGAGTGACAGAGTAAGAAATCTGTATGTGGTATTAACCTGTAGCACTTTTCTGCTGATAAAGAGGCTTAAACCAGATGGTTTACTAGTGTCCCGGCATGCCCTGGTTTTCTGGTTTTAGATCACTGACTAAACCATCTTAAACCAGTTTACACTGGTTTAGCTGTTTTCCTGTTTAGCAGGGTTCTAAATCAGCTGTCTGTTTGCAGTGCTCTGCAGATTGTGGAGAAGGAAGTCGCAGTCGGTCGGTAGTGTGTATGATGAGTCAGACTAACTCTCTGCCATTAGACAACTGCAATGTAGAGGATAAACCAGATGAGCTCAGGCAGTGTGACTTGGGACCCTGCACACAACGGCTGGAGTGGTACACAGGACCGTGGGGACAGGTACATGGATGACCACACAGCATGCATCCTTACAAAAAAGAAGTATACTTCAAGTTCCTATTAATAAGTAAGCAAAAATTCTTAGTATTTGGGACTATTTTGGTCCACGTTTTAATGTATAAAGTGTACTGTTAAGCACACCATAAGCTCCATGTAAAATAAAAACGCTAAAACCATTCTTTAACTACAGCACAATGCCCCCTGTTGGCCATTGTTTAGATTTTTGTTAAACTGGTTATTACAGTCAGTCCTGCCCTCATATTCACGTCATTGGTTAGGACAGAAGTTGACACATTGGACTGATTAAACAGAAATTATTTGAAAGTGGCACTGAGACTTCAGTGTTCAGAGCCCTTACGGGGAAAAGTCACCCTACAAATATCTTAAACTGTAGTTGCCTCTATAAATTCAATGAAAGAAGGAAAATGTACGCGTTCATTTTATTTTAAGCTTTAAATAAACACCAAGTTTAAATAAAACTGTTGGTTTTAATTGATGCATTAAAGTGTGTGTGTGTGTGCAGTGCTCATCTGAATGTGGTAATGGCACTCAGAGTCGAGGTGTGATCTGTGTTCTCCAAAACAATGGCCAATTAGAAGTCACCTCGGAAGACAGCTGCTCTCATTTGCCCCGCCCTCCAAGTTCACAGACCTGCAATTTGAAAAGCTGTAATGCCCAGTGGTACATGACAGACTGGAGCTCAGTAAGTTTCTCCCACACACACAAAAACAGTGGAACCGCAACCAAGTTCATTTTGTTTAAAAAGAGAATCTGTCTTTTCTGCCTCAGTGTTCTCGTTCATGTGACGGAGGTTTTCGAGTGAGGGAGGTACGTTGTTTGCGAGATGACCTGACCGTTAGCCGTGACTGCGACCCTTCTCTCAAACCTGCAAAACAAGAGGAGTGTAATACGTACATTTGCATGCCACAGATAGGTATGATTGTTTACTTGTGTACTTCTATAAAAAAGTACTGTACAAAACTAACATCAAGGTTAACATCAGCTTTTTTGTTCAAGTTGCTCTTGTGAATAGGGACTAAGGCTGTTAAGCTTCTCAAATGACAAGAGCATATTAATGTGTGCATTCTCCTAAATATCTCTTTTGTGTTCCTAGAAAGAAAAAAAGAAACATTTTGGAATGCCATGAGGATGAGAACCTGAATTTTCAGTTTTCCTTTTTTAGAACTGTGCCTTTAAATTGTGTTTCCCTCTCTCTCTTTAGATGAGTCCTGCAGGGATGTGTATTATAACTGTGTGGTGGTGGTCCAGGCTCGTTTGTGTGTGTACTCATACTACCGCAACACGTGTTGCGCATCATGTTCTCGGGTCACTCGGAAAGACGCGCCACATAGAATCAGGTGATCCGGTCGTCTTGTCCTTGGGATGTGACATCACTGCTCTCCTTTCCCTGAACTATGACGTCTTTGTCTCTTTGAAGTCACGAGTCATGACATCATCCCCCACCTGTTCTCAGCTGGATCTGACCATGAGATCATCATTATTCACCGCCACTGCTTTCTTTTACAAAAAGACTTAAAATATTAAGTGACTGCTCGTTCTTTTTTATAGTACAATGCGAGAACGCTCCATGAGCGATTTAGTATTTATTGCAAATAAAAACAACTGAGCCACTTTATTTTTTAATATCATTGTCTAAAATTTCATTACATTTGTTAATCTTCACATTTAAATGATCATTTATAAAAGATGGTAAGATGGTAGAAAAAACAGCAGGTTTCTTTTTTGTGAGTTTAATGTTTAGCAGTTAAAGGGTTTTTATTATTTGTCAAAATATGAAACCTATAGCTAATATATTGTTTAATTATTATATTATATTGTTTGTTAAATAATTTACATTAATGCATCATGAAATTTTAGTTGGAAGGATAGAATTCACAAACATTCTTCTAAGTTAAGTTTCAGTTTGAGGTTTGCAGAACACACATAGAAAACCGCAGCAAGAGGAATCAACACCTTGCAGTTATTGAAATATATCCAAGATATTTGAACTAGCCTGGCTTAAAGGTGAATTCCAAGATGATGGAAATAAAAGGAAGGACGCATGTTGGTTTCAGAAAATAATATGCCCATACTGTGTGAGCGTAAAATAAATCCACGTTTCTTTGATAGATGAGAAGATCCATTAGGAATGATGTTTTAACCATTGCCAGAAACAGCAAATATTGAAAAAAATGTTTTACAATGTATTTCAGACATCCGTGTCATAATGAGACCTGGAGGCAGACGCTGTTAGTTGTTACAATGCCAGAATATACAATACTCAAGAGATGTGTTCATAGTGGTTAAATCTGACTGTATGGTGACTGTATAATTATGATCCATATGCTTTCAGGGAAGCAAATGTCCTATACGGAGCTTGAAAAGCACAACAGCATAAATCAATCTGCAGAAAACATAAACAGGTATTAACTGACTGAGAGTTAATGAAAATGTTGTACACATTTTATAGAGCTCAACACAGGGTGGGAGGAACTGTCAAACAATAATTAAATAAGAGGGTGTGTAAATATCATATTTCAATATAGGAAACAAACTTCCAGTGTGAATAATACAGATGTAAATAATATTAATGCCTCTTTCAAGTTTCAAATTGTCATCTCACGCTTGCCTTATATTATCTCGGACTAAATGACTTGTGTTCCACAGTTGAAATATGTATTTGTAATCTCAATTTTATACATCTGTACAGAAGTAATTTAAATTGAGAGAAACTAAAGACCCATTTAGGTTCTTCTTAGGTTACCAGTAATACATAAACATACATCCCCAGTCTTGAGCTTCATCTCTGTTCATCATAGTCTTGCTTCCCTCTCCTGGAATATCAGAGGAGTGACCATTTTAACTCTCAGGGCTGTATATCTTAATTTACAAAGTTGTAGTATTATGAAATTAGTCTAAATTACAATACATTTTATAAAACTATAATAAAGTCATAGCATTCCATGAATAAAGTTAAAATTATGAGAATAAAATTGTACTCATTCCCAGAAAAAAAGCAATGTAGCATTATTAGAATAAAGCCAAGATATTTAATGAGGAAAGTCAAAACGCCAAGAAATATGGTCACATTGGCATTTATTCACTCACTTTAGAGAACAACAACTACTGTTCGTTTTTTGTATATAAAATCATTTGTTTAGTTACATACAATGGCGATATCCACAACCATGTAGCAACAATTAATTAAAATATTAAACTTTTAAATTAGATAATCAGTTAGCTAAAAGATTTAAGCACATATTTTGAATAAATCTATACACAGAAAGTACACTTAAATATTGCATTAGTAACAGTTCGTTATGGCATCTCCATCCATCCAGAATCCTTCAGATCACACCCCCTTGTACCATCATTCACACTCAGTCACTGCCTGAAGCAGGAGCTCATCTGGAACCTCCTCCTGTTCAGCGGCTCTTTCCACCTCCTGCAGGGCCTCCAAATAAGCCGGGTCATCAGGCCAGTCTCCCCAGTCCTCAGAGCCCTTAGCCGGGGTAGCGGAGAATGACTGCTGGCCCTTCTCCTGCACTGGTGAAGCAGTCGCAGGTGCAAGCTCAATGTTGCCCAGTTCATCTGTTAGATATGCTTGATCCTCTTCATCCTACACATAAAGATATACAGTACATTAAGGTGAATACATTATTGTATCTTGACTTTATGTATATTTATGTATATGTTAATGTAAATGATGTGGCTTCAGGTGTGCTGTGAAGAACTATGTTTATTTTAAGCACGAGGTGAGGACTGACTGACCTCCATTAGTATGTGGCTCATGCAGATCTCCTGCGGCAGTGGGAAGCCTTTAAATACAGAGAAATGTCATCAACTTTATGTCGTTATCTGTAACATCAAAGGTCAGATTTCCTTGTTTCCAATAACGTATACTAGATGCTCTTTGGAACATTCTCGGATCATGCTGGGATAACATGGAGTTTGGCATGTTCGTGGAATCCAGGTCAATTTGAAAGCATGCTGTCACCACAGCTGAAGGCAGACATGCCCAATAATAAAACTATTTGTTAGTTTGCTTGTTAGTATGCTTTTCACTTACATCATCATCTGTTTATCATGTCATTTGTATTAATTAGAGTACAAACATAGCCATTGAAATAGTTTTTTGTCCACCAGTGAACATACTGGAGGATCTGTAGTTCTGTCTCCTGCAGTCAGGGTCATGGCATCTCTGATACCACACTTCCTCTTTGAGATCCACTACAATCCTATCAAACAGAGAGAATATAGAGCATTAACCAGGTGTTTTAAAGCAACAAGAACTACACACAATGTTGCAGTATTTCAAAGACACTCTTGGCATTTATGTATAAATTGCCTCGTAATATATATGACTTATTTTGTTCAAATGATGAGTTGATTTAACTTTTGAATGAGCTGTTGTTTGTCATTGAAACTACAACATCTGGGCCTCTATTAGATCATGGAGCATTAATAAGTCTGTATGGCCACAGGGGAGACATTTTTTTGCTGTGTGTCTGCAGGTCCTTGAAAAACAGTTTTAAACACTATATTTATAGTTTTCACTGAACAATAGAATGCATGAAGAAAAATAAGGGACAATTTCTTTTACATGGAACTGCAGCAATGTAAAGAGAGATTACTCTACAAATCACAGATTAAAGTTAATCACAGATTTTTACACAAGAGATTACAGATTACACAAACATCGCATTCCGCCAAATTCATGTGTTGTGTGTGCTGTGGACGAGAACTGCAGACTCACATGATGTTGTTGCTCTTGTGGAAACGATTCACGTTATGGCACCAACGAAATTTCCCAATGTCATAAACTAGCAGATGATCAGATGCAAAGTAGTTCCATCGTCGTATGTCTGTTTGAGTTAAATATCTTACAATCAGTTAATAAAACATTCATTGTGGTGGTGGCGTTACAATGTTGACAATTTACCTTCTCTTAAAATAATAAACAGCTTGTAAAATTTAAGGGTTAACCCATAAATGGAAATAAAGTCACCTTGGTTTACATTTGAATGCGAGCTGAAACAGCCCAAGTTATTATTTTTGCTCTTTGTCTTAGAGAAGCATAAGACATTCTGCTACATGACATTTTTTAAATGTTCAGAAATTCCATTTTTGGTGAAATATTCATTGAAATAAAGTAGATAAAAAGAACAGCACCAAACTTTTGCTTACTTCCTTGAATTCCGTCCTTGCACACAAGCGTCAATACAAAATCATCTACATCTTTAAAAGGAGATGGCTGCTGTTCACCCAACAGGTCTACATGGAGAAGACAGAGTGAGAAGTTGAGAAGAACTGTTAATTATACAGTAACACATCACATTCATTTACAAAATTGGCCTAATGTATCTTTGGGTGGGCCAGACATAATGCAGCCCTGCTAAATGTTTACTAGTCTATTTTGATTAAGAACAAGCGCATACCAGTTGTAATGTAAGTTCGCAAGAAAGCATTATAGATGTTCATGGCTTGTTTTATTACCAGAGTTGTGTGACTGCCTGTGCAGGGTCACACAGGGAGATTCTGTTGTACTCTTCTCTGGCATATTGTATGTCAAAACCCTCTGTCCTGTAAAACTGATGATAAACAGATAAGAGTGTGTTAGTGTATGTACAGTAAGACTTAAAGGGGAATCATTCTTGTCAAAACGCAAGTTCCACCGGTGTGACTGTATAATGATTCTACATAGTTCTGTCACTATTGTCATCACCTAATGTTGGTGATCAAGGAGGCTAGAAATATGCTTTCTTCTTCTGTGGTGTGCTTGGAGGGCTTTGGGACAAATTTGTTGTCCTCTGCAACAGTGAAAGCAGCATTTTTCCCCAGTTTTGAAGACTTGTAGAGGCGGAAGTTCCTGTTCCTGGTGTAGACCCCTTTAAAAGAGCATGCAAGGGACAGTTTTCCTAATCTTATCCAAACTGCATTTAAAATGTTTACCCACAATTCACTTCATTTTCCATGTTCCAAATCTTCACAGTCGACTGTACCGAATTTATACAATTATAACATTAAACAAATAATGCAAAATAAAAAACTAAAATGTCTTTGCTTTATGACCCAGATTTTACATTAATTATACAAATACAGTATTAATCATTACTATAAAGTTATGTGACTGAAGCACAACCTTTAACAACAAAATATGTTACGTGTTTTTCGTCTTTGCAGATTTTAAAATCCTACCCAGATCGACAAACAGTTGTTCCTGTCCATTTTTGCTCCTCACTATTAGAAAGCTGAGATCCTTCTCTTCACACTTTCTCCTCTTGGCCTGAGAACTGTCCACATAATCTTTGCTCTCTCTTGGATCGACTGCTGTTGTTGTTGCCTCTGGGTTGCTTTAATCCAACAGCCCAAGATAATGAACCAAAATAGATGTATAAACACAGGATTGTGTGGCGAGTATAGATAAATATTTAACAAAATAGCAAAACATTACACTGCAATAACACAGTTTTATGAGACTGTTATGAACAGGATCGGGGTTTTGAAAGACAATTATGGGCAATTATGAAATAAGTCTGATTAAAGCCCTTGTGTTTGCAACAAAATGTTTGTTTTCTCACCTTTTCTGAAGGCTTTTCAAAGCAGGTTGAAGGATATCATGAATAAATTGCCCTGCAACACATACACACGTGTATTAGTGGCTCAAAGCACAACAAGTATCATAATACATGCAACAGCTGCCAAATAAGCAAACCTAAGGGACAAAATTATGATGATAATACTATTTGGCTTAAGGACACCATATGTATATTGTATATATGTATTAAAAGCTATGCTAAAACCTGAATCTAAAATATAGCCATTGTAACTTACCTATGTAGGAGTTGTCTTTGAATGCGGCACCTGGAAGCATAAAGATGAGATGGCGGCTGAACTTCTCAGAGGTGCTGGAGTCCAGATTTAGGACGTCTTTTGCAGAGCATTGTACACCATAGATCTCCTCTAGCTTCTCACACACATACTGTTGTTGAAGAAAATTGTTAGACTTCTTATGGAAACATACAGTTGTCTACAGTCCAAAATCTTGTACCAACAACCATGATGACCATAACATCACATACTAAAGTGGGAACTGCCATTTTCTTTCTCTTTTAACATTTTCTTGTGAAGAGGGTAGTGGGAAAAAGATATATAAATACATATAATAAATATAAGTACGGTATGTAAACAATACAACAGAGATGCAGGAAAAAAGCAAAACATTAGTACATAACCTGTACATCATCTGTAACATTCTAGTAATAAGTTCACTGCAGGTCTTATTTGCAAGCTGTTCCAAACAGAAGGTGAAGATAACAAAAGCATTTTTAATCTTAAGCAATCATAATCTTAACAAATTAGTCCAACTTTGTCATATAGCATACACCAGTCAGATAATGTGTATTTGATTAAACACTGTGTGCTTGTGTGTTTACCTGAATTAATTTTGACACCATCATCTTTCCATCCAGGTGGATGTTGGAGGCCTTGTGAAACTCCAAATCAAAGTAGAGTTTGCAGACGGCCCCTTCGGGAATGACCTCATAGCAGTGCATCAGCGACTGTCTGTGAGTCCTGAGAAGAAACGGATTACTCATTCATCTACAGCAGTGCTTCTCAACCTTTTGACTTTAAGGCCACCCATTGTTCACAACAACATTTGAAGGGCCACCTACTCACAATTCCTACCCCATAAAACATTACTGAGCTTAGCAAAAAAAGAAAGATGTTATAAAAATAGCAATACAAAAGATCTTGATTTGTAGTTGCTATAGCTTATTAATACTTAACACTTGTTTTGTTTTATTTTAAATAATTGTACGCTATCCTGAGGCCCTTGGAAGTTTGTTGAGACCCCCCGGTTGGCCTTTGTCTCCTGGTTAAGAAACACTGATCTGGAGCAATGCTTCTAAACACACATGCACTGACATAATATTAGTTCATTTTTCAAAAAAATAATATGCATTTAGAGCTCATTTGTAACTATGTATTATTTATTGACCTCCTTCTGTCTTCAATTATATATGCAGTTTTCGGTTCAAAATTCAAAAAATATGTTTTACTGCATTTCAACATTGGCCGCAGGTACCTGTAATAGTGCCACAGTTCACTGTAGCTGGTCACTAGGAAAATTCTTTGTCCTGCATCGCTGCCTTCCTTCTCCAATGAAAATATATGCACATTCTATCAATGACATTATAAAAATCAAACACTCGACAAAAAGCCAAAGTTAGACTTAATTTAAAGAGATATACAAGATATACATCAACACCTGCAGTCTTTACCTGTTTGATGTGCTGAGTGAAGGCGATGGCTGCACTCTGGCGTGGGAAGAGTCTCCACACTGAGGACGGCTGCCATGGCCGGGACAGACGCGGCTTATATGGACAGCACAGAGGGGCAGACTGGAAGGATAAAGCTCTCTGCTCCAGAGACTTCAGTCTGTCCTGCCACTTTACTCCGGCCATCCTTCTTTGCTTAAATGCCACTCATTCTGTGTGATCAAAACAAGGCAGTTACGAGCACAAAAGGTCACAAAAGAAGTCAACTGAAAGCAGATACAGTACATTTGTGAATTTAACTAACTTCTAAAATAAATATGATTTCCCACATAGACTGACAATCAGAGACAGGAAGACGCAGAGTCAACAATATATACACCGAACTGTCAGAGAACGTTCGCTATGTATTACCTTAAAATATTAGCCTCTATGAAAACACATTTTAAAAGCACACTTACTAAATGACTCCCCATGTTTGTTGGGATGAACTTTGCTTACCTTTATTTGTTAATTTGCGCCATTAGAGTCTGAAGCATTTCTTTTCACTGTACACTATTTCTTTTTGAGAAACGCGCGTATCTGTACGTCACAGGGATATGTGTTGCGCATGCGCTAGTTTCAGCCGGGCGCGAAACAGATTCTACTCATACTATTATAAAGGTCGGCTAATGAAAGTCTTGGCCGTAGTAGGATTTGCAAAGTTATTTTCCGGGTTGAACCGCAGTGAATGCCGGGATATGTGCTGTCTCGCGGGCAGCATTGGCGCGTTATTTTGAAAGAAAGATGGAGCTGGTTCACGCTCTGCAGTCATTGAAATTAAACTCTGTATCTAGAGGTAAAGTTTAATTTTTATCACGATTATGTGCTAGGGACATATGATAAATGTTTATTGATGTTCGTCTTGTGTGTTGTTTTGTTTTACCTTGAAATATTTTTAACTGAAGCTGGCGCTGTCACTTCGGCGTCTGTTTTGATCTGGAGTCGTGGGTTGTCAAATGCGTTAAGGTGTTTTATTACGCGAATTAATTTATTACGCGTTTTGTTTGACTATAACCGGTAAAGGACATTTTGTTAATCTTTACCCAATGGTTTAAACTTTGGTAGTGTGTGTGGATGTGGTCAAAACAGTACCTTAGTGTGACGTAATTAGACAACGCTTTAAGTGCATCGCTATTGGTCATTGATCTTATGTTTATGATCATGTTCCAGCATGGGTGGATGCAGTGTGGGATTTTGAGTTCACCCACACAGACCCTCTTGATCCTGTTATTGAGGAGGAGATAAAGGAACACGCAGATGTTTTCAAAACAGTTTACACGCAACTGCTGCCGTTCTCCACTGATGATGATGACGACAACACACAGGTATAACATGTCATGACGCTGTTATGACGATTTCATTACGCGCATACCTCACCAAGTGCTACTTTCTTACACAAATATAATGAATAACTCAATTGGTAACACAATGATCATGTAACCTATTTTCGATTATTCTTGGTTATGTGCTTTTTATTCTGCAGAGTGTCTGGGTGGTGTTTGGTGAGAACGGCGTCTCTACAAAAGCTTTGGTGGCTGTTCTTTCCTATTTCATTCTTAGTGCTAAAAGCAAAAGTCCCAGTCTGGAACAAAGACAGTGTGGTCTGCAGGCAGCTTCCCTGTATTTGTTGCTGCTGAAAATCCCAGGTCAGTTTCCAACCCCTAGATCAGGCTACAGATCTGAATTCATCTTAAAGCACAACAAAATTTCAGCATTACTGATGGCGATGACCTGTGCTACATAATTATAGATAACAGAGAGTGTGTGAGTTATTTTGTTGATGTTGTTGTAGATTAAAGGATCCAGTAAATCTATTACTATACAACTTACCAAGTCTTGTTATTCACAATAACAAACAGTATCCACAGCATGTCAGATCCTACTTTTATTATTAAAACACAAACATTAACCTTTATACCCTGATTTGTTTGTTTATTTACCATTGCCATTAACTTTTTGCTCCTCTTTAGGGAGTGTGGCGAATAAAGTGTATCATCAGATCCTTTTTGACACCTGTCTAAACATGCCACTGAAATGCTGGCCTCAAGAGTCTGGCAGGAAACGAAAGAAAGATTCTGTGAAAAGCTCCCAGGGTGACCCGAAAACTGGCAAACGATCCAAACCCCCCAGGAAAGTGTCAGAGGAGGTAAAGAAATTTCATTTTGTTTGTTTGTTGAAATTTATCTCTGTAAGTTGTAGATGACAGACAACATGTTATGTCCCTATGTGTTGTAATATTTAGCGTGTACATTGTGGCATGTTTTGTTTTCTAGCAGATGGAGATTGATGGGGACGAAGATGATGAAGAGGAGGCGATGTACTTTTCGGCACAGGACTTGCTGAAAATAAGGGAGGACATTGTTGTGCTGGTCCGCACACTGCTGAGACTTTTAGAGAAGTTTTCACTTAAAGACAAACCTCAGAGTACCGACAGCTGTGTTCAGGTCAGGAAATGATTTTTGCAGCTTTGTTAGTATGTTTTCTACAGACCTCTTTGGTAGTATGGGGACATAGCATGATTTATAAAATAGCTTCTGTTACAGCTGCTTATTTATTTGCTTTCTTGTTAATTTAAGTAGTTAGTAATGGTAGGTAGGTAGTTAATGTTTTTGCAATAACAGATGGTCAAAGTCTGTTAATCGCATGATATTGTGATTGTGATATGATAAAACCTTTTTGAAAAAATTATGTAATTTTACTTAAAACAATACACTTTGTAAAATATTTATATTTATGTATTTTTTGTGCTTCCAGCTTTTCACTGAACTTACTAACTTTGAACCAACCATTGGAGATCTGTCATTCTCTCAGGAGAGGTAAATGCAAGTCGTGAAATAAACATTTGCTTCACGCTGCTCACAATAACGTAACTTATTATTATTGTGTTAACCTTTTGAGAATTTTATACATTTTCTGTTTACAGGAATGTCAACCAATTACAGAGCCTGCCTGAGCTGGCCTATCATGGACTGGGGACACTCTGCTCAGCCATTCACGGGGAAGGAGATGAGGTGGGTGGAGTTAATCTGAGCCTCTCTTTAATGCTGTTTCTATCTCTCTAATGGTGATTTTTAGGTGTTTAATTTGGTTGTGTTATGTTACTTGATTATATTGTTGTGACTGTTGCATTTTACAGTGCCGTCGTCGAGTGTTTCGAAAACTACTGTATGTGATTCTAATGATGAAAACGCAAGATCGGTCCAAGCCATGTCTTCTCGCTCTGTCTCAAGCTGTCTATAGTGCCCGAGATCAGGCTATCCTGTTTATTAGGTAAGTGACTGTTTCTTTCTGTGCTACATTCTTGTAATTTGGGTTGTTTTTTCACCTTCATTGTTTTTTTTTGCATTAATCTCTGTTTCTTTCTTTAAAAAAAATGTATGAAATAATGCGGGTTCTGTGCTTTAGCCATATTGTTGAAGAGCAGAGGGAAGCCACATTGCCACTTTTACGGGTTCTCGTGCAACACATCTGTCATCAGGTCTTATTTAGTATTTTTCTCAATTTTTAGTAGTTTTATTTGACACTTTAACATAAAAAGTTAAACATAAAAGTCAATGGTTTGATTTTTGTGTGTTTCAGATGGTTGAGAGGTCTGAATATCGAGCCAGTGGAGCGCAGGCTGTCGGGAAGCTAATGGATAAGATGCCGTGTCAGGACTATGCAGCTCTTGTTAAGTGGCTCTATAATTATTCCCGAAACAACAAGGTGAGGCATGTGACTGGCTCATTGATATGGCATTCATCTTATTCTGACACCTAGAGAAGTGGATGAAGCATTACACAAATTGTTCACTTAATCGTGCTATTTAGGGCTGCATAATATTGAAGAAAAATTTGATAAATAATAATAATAAGTGGGATAATTTGCTTAATAATGTGATGTATGATATGATAATGTTTGTAAAATCAATTCAAATTATATAAAAATATACTTAAACTGAAATTTACATAATCAAAATACACGTTTCACATTCTTACTGGGTGAAGGAATAATCACCACATTTTCTGACAGTAAACCGCAATGTTTTACTGTTGAAGTGCATAAAACCAAATCAAGACTTTTAACTTTCTGAAATGTTACAGTCATGTAGTTATTGCAAACCATTGCGAAATGCACATCTGTGATATTTCAATATATGGTGCAACCCTTATGCTGTTATACAAATTGAAAAAAACACAAAGAAAAACGTACATCCTTGTAAAAGCACAAAGAGTTTATTTTAAAAGAGTTGGAATCCACTAGTCTGTTCCGGACTAATCAAAACTCTATATTTAGGTGGCCTTCAGAATGTTTGCGCTGGATGTTGCCATGGTGCTTCTGGAGCAGAGCGAAAGGGATGTGGATGATACAGTGGACCCTGATTTGGCTGTGTACCTGTCTCACAGGTTCCTGGTTCACAACATAGTTTACAGTCATCGTAACGACATCTCCCCCTCAGTCAGAGGTCATGCGCTGCACTGCCTGGCCCAGTGTCTGGAGCTCCGTTCCCAGAATGCCACAAAATGCGTCCATGAGCTGTTCTCCAACAGTATGTCTTATGACTGTACAGCTGCTTGTGGGATGCGTGTATATGACCGATTCTTAGTTTATGACCGATTCTTAGCTTATGACCGATTCTTAGTTTGTGTTAGATGTTATGTTAGATTCTTTGTATATGTGATATATATATGATTCTTTGACCTTAGATTTCACGTTCAGTTCTTGAGTACTGATTGAACTTCTTTTCCAGCAGGTGCTCAGACTATGATGGAGACGGGCCGCTCTGAGCGTAAGACAGTTTTTAAAAAAGACAGTATTTAAAATGAAATGAGTGAGGCACAAGGTGGTGGTTGTGAAATGTGTGGTGTTGTCTTTCTCAGAAACTCTGAAGAGAGGAGAGACGGGTCAGAAAACAGCCCTGACCTTCAGAACCATTGAGCTCACGAAACACAAAAGCATGACGGCGACCCGCAGGAGCGACATCAATGCGTCCTTACAGAGTGAGTTCAAACTCAAACAGGTCTTGCCATTAGCCTCATTTTGTGTTTGTATGACTGTTTATTTTTCTTATTTTTCAGACGAGGAAACTATGGTTCTGTTTAAAAAGCACGTCAGTGACCCAAAAACCAATGCTAGGAAAAGCGCACTGGAGGTATGAGCCCCATTAATAGAGTAGTATTCTGCTGTGAGTAGGTGTTGAAAATTAAAATAAAATTAAATATTTTAAAAAATTTGTTTTAAATAAAATAAAAAAAATACTAAGAAAAGAAGTACTTTTATCTGAGGAGTTTAGAAATATTGTGTTTTGCAAATGAATTCTGTGATTTTAATCTAAATGAAACACAACCTTAGTAAAAATGTCAGATCAAATTACCTTATGTTTTCAAAAAAATAACCGTGACATCATATAGAAAGATAATACTGTCCAAATAATGTGTTTATTGTAAATGGTTTGTGTGGACTCTTTTGTGGAATGTTTGCATTATAAATGTTACAGTATGTTTACATGAGCACTATTTAATTTTAGAAGAGCATTACAGTTCTGTAATGTAATTTCTAAAGTAATAATTTCTTTTTAATGTACTTATAATTTGGGCCTTGTTAAACATGCGTTTTGTCCTGAAATCATCAGATCGTAAACTGTCACATTGTTTAGACAATACAAAGTGAACTAAAATGGATTTGCTGTCTTTCATGTTTCTGTGTAGACTGTCATGAGTCTGCTAAAGCACGGGGTGATCGCATGCAGTGCAGAGAATCTGAGCATTCTGTCTGATCGCTGCAGAGATCCTGCTGTCTCTGTTAAGAAGAAAGCCATGCAGTGCCTTATGGATCTCCTCGCTGTGAGTGCCGCCTCCTCTCACCACTAAACACCAGATGCTGCTTCTAGTCCTCATCTTTTAAGTTACTCACTCTTATTAGGGTACACATAAACACTTGTATATCTGCAAGCGGGTTAAATTTAATAAAAAAATGGTGTGTTTAAAATGTGTGTGTCTAGGTGCTGCCTGATAATGTGGAGGTGCAGGAGGCGTGGCTGAGAGGAGTGTTGCCGGCTGTCATGGACTCTGAGAGCTCTGTACAGGAGAAAGCACTAGAGTGCCTGGATCACGTCATCCTAACACAGATTAAGGGTCAGGGCAAATATCGTCATGGCGACACCTCACAGAGACTTGCCTGGGACTTGCTGGGACTAATGTGTGAGAAGTGTGAAGACCTCAGGTCAGTTGTTGTGCATTTACTCTGTTAACTAGGTGTAACAGGTTAACGTTTAGCTCTCTTTCTATCATTTGTTTCTTTGTGTGTGTGTGTCTATGCAACTGTGGAGGGGACATTGTGCTGTTAGAGAACTGAGATATAACTTAAGATTAGCCTTTGCTATTTTTTTAAATTCTTCAGTGTTGATGTACAATCTCAGAAGTATGGCATTGTGCCTTGAATATTTTTATATTTTTAAATTACACGTAAAAGTACTTTTAAAAGGTGTGTATATTTGCTACTGACGTTTTATCACTCAATTATTGTGTTTTTCATAATCAATAATCTGGGGTTCTTATTTTAGTTAAATTGGGTTTGAACACTATGAGAAATTGTTAGTCCACACTGGAATACATCATCTTTATTTAATTATAAAGGTCATACCTGTTTTCATCATATCTCTCTAGTATGTTTTCTCCATTTTCTTTTAATGTTCTGTCTCCTAGCCGGTATTTCAGCAAGGCTTTCAGCGTTTGGGCTCCGCAGCAGAAGTTCACTCCTGCCTTTGTAAACGGTCTGCTCTCACACACAGAGAGAGAAAGGGCTCCTGCTGCCTGGCTGCTGTTAGCTAAAATTGCCAGCTGCTCTCCCAAACTCAACTACAGCACTGTGTTAGAGACCTGGGAACACACTGTCAGGTCAGAAAACACAGTAACACATATGTAATACTGACACAATATCTGAATTTGTTGTTATGAATTTTATTTCCCTTACGTTACAGCCTGTTTCACCCTGCTTGCTTAAGCAGCTCATATTTATTTTGCCCAAAATGTCTAAAATTGTCTTTGGTGTTTGTAGCTGATTTTTTGAATTGTTTTCAGGTCTCCAGTCGTATCAGTTACAATGACCTGTCATATCTTGAATGTTATGGGTGACATTTCCTCTAATCTAAATGATGACACCAAGAGCAGGATAGTGGGTAAGTTTTGTGTGTCTGCAGAAGGTGAATGAGCGGTTTACAAACGTGACAGAATAACAATGTGCTAGTATAATTTATAATTAATTATTAAGCTATATTACTTGAACACAGACAGTGTATTTGTGTGTGTGTAGGTGAGGCTTCTACAAGAAAATCAGTCTGAAGTCTACAGTCTAATGTATAGCTAAAGCAAACACTTTGTTTGATATATTCTAATTAAAAACATTTAAGATAAATTATTTATGTACAGTATTAGTTATAGTAATTGTTCGTCATAGTTAGGCTTAGTTGCAATGACATTGAAATGACTATAAGAAGAAACTTAGAGACCTAGAAAAAGCTGTAAATTAATTTTTTACTTTACAGATCTCAGTCTGAGTTTAATAAGACTTTAAAATAATTAAAAATGTTTGTGCGTATTTTAACCTGTGTGTGTATAGATGATCTAATGGGATGGCTGAAGAGTTTCAGTCTGCCTCTGGAGGTGATCAGTGCTTGTGTGGATACTCTGTTCAGATTTGGAAGATCAGACAGCAATAAGGACACACTGGTAAAAACAACCCCATAGCCACAAAGTTCTTAACATGATGTTTCATAGTTTTCTGTCTTATTAAAAATTGTGTGTCTGTGTGTTTCAGAGATTCCTGGATCATTTCTGTGGAGAGCTGGTCTCAGTGTGTGAGGCATATCTGTCCAGTGTTATTCTAAATGAAAATGGAGCTGAGAACATCAATGAAGATCTGCTGGTACAGAGCTCATTTTAAAAGGATCATATCACACTTTTATAAACTCAAAATGTTTTAATATTATTCCATTATTCAATTTCCTTATGGCCCACTTATAGGAATACTTTTAATTCTATCCTTCTTTCACAGGTAAAACATCTTTATACACTTGGTGTTGCTTCTCTCCATTGCCCCTCTAAAGTGGGGAAAAGAACTTTCCTTCTGGTTCAGTCTATTCTCACCCCCTCTGCGCAACCAGGTGAGCCACCGAGCTCCTTTATCCTCTATCCCAGAATTCTCTTCATTTGCACAGACTCCGATTCAGAACTGTTTAACAGTAATGCTGCTTTGATTGTCTCACACACTGTGTGTGTCTTTGTTGTTTTCTTCAGGTCAGGTTGAAGGTGAAGAGCTGCCTGCCAGCCAGCCCCTGTCTCAGTTTAAACCCAGTTCCATGCCCACTGTGGTCCGGGCACATGCTGTTATCACACTAGGTGGGAAAGTTCACATACAAATGTGTTCATGCATTAGTTCCATGCCTTTTGTGCTTGTTACATAAAAGGCCAAAAAAATCTGATGTTTATCTAAATGGACTTTGATCTACCAAGTATAGTTAAATCTTGGAGGCCTTGGTTTTGCGTTGACACTTCGTATTGTTTCAAGAAGTCAGTTTTATTTAAATAGGGAAGTACCAAAAAGTTTACTTTGCAAAAACTTCAAATTAACAAAATAATCTGACAACAATGGCACCATGCATTTTGCTTCTTTAGATTAAATCAAGTTCAAATCAAGCTTAAAAGCTAAAAATTTAAAACTACACATGCTCTTGACTGAATGTTCATCTTCTCCCTGTTGTCTCTGCTTTGGTTTGATGTTCTGTTGTTTCTGTCTCAGGTAAGTTGTGTCTGCAGCACGAGGAGCTGATGTTGAAGTATCTGCCGGTGTTTGCTCGGGAGCTGGAGGTGGGCACAGAACTGTCCGTGCGCAGTAACGTGGTGGTGGTCATGTGCGACCTCTGCGTGCGTTACACAAACACGGTGACCCGTTATATCCCCAATATCTCAGCCTGTCTGAGAGATAAAGAGCCCATCGTCAGGGAGCAGACCCTCATTATGCTGACCAATTTACTGCAGGTAAGACAAATGTCCACTGAAACAAACAAGCAGTGTTTTGATAGGGCAGCAGTCTTTGCACTTTTGAACTATTAATCAATAAATTACATACATATACATTACATATACTTACACACCTCCATATGTATTTTACCAACATTTCATACCAGAAATGTAAATCCGCTGATGTACATGGATCTCTCGTCATTTGCATTAAATATTCTGTAAGATGCGATTGTACTGCCCAATTTATTTTATTTTTTAAATTTTTTGCTATTTACACTATTTTACAGTAGCCACTATAATAGTCATTTGTGACTTTGCGGGACAAGCCTGCGTGCAGTGCAAACGATTAAAAATATGCTTGTTGATGGATGCTAAGTGTAGGTTTTGAATCATTTGATTAGATCATTAAAGCAGAAGTTATCTGATAACAGTAAAGCATTATATCCACCACTAGTCACATTAATGTCATCAGTGACATCATCAGCTCTTTGCTCTTTAACAGGAGGAGTATGTAAAATGGAAAGGTGCCCTATTTTTCCGCTTCGCTATTGCCCTTGTGGACTCTGATCCTGCCATTGCAGAGTAAGACAAGTAACCGCACAAATGAAAGCTTATCACAGATCTTTTGCCTAATTAATCCATCATTTAATGTGATGTTTTTTTTATTGTCTAGCCTCTGTGAATACTGTCTGGTTGATGTCCTGCTTAAGAAGAGCCCACTCATGTTTTCCCAGCACTTTATTGAGTGCATTTTTCACTTCAACTCTTATGAGAAACACAAGAAATACAATAAATTCACTCAAACTGACAGGTACGTGCTGAATTTTGCATGATGTGAATTGTAGTCTGATATTTGTTTGAGTTTGCAATAATTTGTAAGACACTGTCATTCCATTTTTGTGTGAAAACTACAGATATGGTATGTTGTGAGTTTAAGTTCTGAAAATGTGCTTTTGTTTGTGTTCCCTGTCAGTGAGAAAAGCAGGTTTTCTTTAAAAGGTCAACAAAACCAAGGCAAGCGTTTCAGGATCTACAAATTCCTACTGAAAAACTTTACTGACGAACAACGCTTCAATATCACAACCAAAATCTGCCAGGACATCCTTGGTGAGACCTCTGCGTACAACTAGTGTTTGCCAAAAAGAGATCACAAATCAGAGAACAGCTTGAAGTGAAAATTTTCAGGTCCCAGGTGACACATTCTTCTTTTTGTCCAGCTAGCTTTGTGGACTCTGAGCTGCCTTTGGACTCTGACGGCTCTGAGTTGCTTGCAGACACATTTGATGTCCTTTCTCTAAAGGAGATGAAGCTGACAGCCATGAGCGGCCCAGCAGCGGGAGAGGAACCTCAGGAGGACGAAATGGCCATGGCTAAAGCCGTCTTGCATGTGGCTCAGAAAAAGCTGGTCTCACAGGTGAGAAAACGTGCTGCTGGTGAGTTCTGGAGGAGATGAACAGTGGCAGCTAAACAGGCATCAGAACTTTATTGAACTTGGTGTTGATCTGTGTGCAGGTCCAGAAGAAGAACTTTGTGGAGAATGTTATTCCTATCATCATCAGTCTGAAGAATATGCTGGAGAAGCAACACTCACCTGTTCTCAAACACCTTATGGCCTACCTACAGGTGATGCATTGCTCACACAAGCTTTGAGTAGACTGATCTGAAGATACTAGGGGTAGACATTTTGTGGGAGAGGGAGAGTGGGTGTCCATCTGTTCTACGGAGAGTGGCTGTTGTATCTTGTCTCAGTTTTTTCAGTGTTGTACATCATGAACATCACATTGTTGAAACAAACGAACCTAAAAGGTGGCACTTGTTTGTGTGTGAGATAGGTAACTATGCAAGACTATCGTTCAGAAGTGAAGGAGCTGTTTGCTGCTGATGAGCAGTTGGCTGCTGAGGTGGAATATAACCTGAAGCAGTTTGAGAAGGAGAAACAACAACAAGAGCAACAGGAGATGGAGAAGGAACTGAGCAACTTTATGCTGTCACCCAGAAGAAACGTCAGTCAAACATACACAGTAGACAATTAACAAGTAGAAATTCTGAGACATGATGATCAATATCAGGAACCATGGATTTACTGGCTGCTGGTGTTTTACATCTCACACTGTTTAGGTTAATGCTGTGGCTTCTCCTGCCCAGGCAGCAAATGTTGGGCGGCAGTCAGGTTTAACCACACCACTCCGTTCTCATGCTAACGGACCCAGACAAACACCTAAATCTGCTGATGCTCTAAGGTACAATTGATCCACGTCCCACAGATACAAGGCCTAACAGTCCATTAACATCGACATGCTTTACCTGTAAAGAAAAGGCACAAGAACTGAGGTTATAGATATACATGTGGTTTTTACATCGTTCTTTGTCTTAGGAGGCGCACTTTTGCTGGCATGGTAACCCCGGTCAGGAATCAATCTTCCCCTTCAGTGATTTCAACAGGTAATTATATTACAACTTTTCTATTGTTACCTACAAATTAATAATTTATACAGAACAATAAAAGTTGCTACGTTCTGATGTCATTTTAGAAATTGACCTGCCATGTTTGATAGTATCCAATTACAGAGTGTATGATAATGGTCCATTTGCTTTAAGAAGGAAACATTACTGGGTGCTTGCGTCGTTGACTGTATTGGAGCTTATACCAGAATTTGTGAAACAGAATTGTTACCATTTTATTCAGTATATCAATTAAATTAAGTTAAGACTTTCTTCTCTTCTCACTAAAAGGACGAGCAAGTCATGTTGGGAGAGCCATCAGTACTCCACAGGGTAAGATCGCCCGTTTGGCTCCATAGATGTTCACAAATATGTTGAAGCACTATTTTATTAGTTAATTCTTAATATCATTTTAAAATCTTAATTCCAGGATTCAATCAATAACCGGTTAATACAATCAAGTCTCATCCTCCATGTTTTCTTTTCTGCTCATGCAGTTTCACTCGGAAATGCATCATATCACTGCAGTAAAACATGCGGTGGATGTTTGTATTGACTTTAAAGTGCTTGTGCTGAATTGTGTGGGGGGAACTCAGAATAATGTTTTCATTTGATTAATATAGAGAATCTTGCTATTTCCTGCTATAAGTCTATTTTTATTTGTCTGTTTCTTGTTAGAAAGCATCAATGAGGTGACATTTGGAGAGCAAGTCAGTGCAATCCGCAGTGAATATGGAAAAGGTTTGTTAATATGCATTAATGGTCTTGTCCATGTTATGGTACACAGATCAATTTTGAAGAATTCACCTTTCTCATAGTTCACTCATTAGACTGATGTGTTACAATGTACATTAAAATATCATGTCATATTGTTTAAGTAGGCCATTTCAAAAGCATGTTGAGAACTGATTCTGAATTGAGTGAAATGTATTTATTGTATTGTGAACCTATTGTTTATATACTGTAAACGTTTGTAGGCACACAGTGTATCACACAGACTGCAGCACTGGTAAATGGGAGGTTGTAAATATATTGAAATTCGTCTGTTTACAGGCAACAGGAATGCGGAGGAAGAAGAGAGCGTTTTACATCTGATGTCACCAGAGCAACAGTAAGAACATTTTACAGTTATGGCGAATTTACAATGTTTCATTACACACAAACTACACCAGTAAGCAAAATATCTGAAATATCTAAAAAAAAACCTCTAATGAAACTATTTAAACTATATGAAATTATTATTTCAGAAAACCAGTGCCCAGGCAGTGGAATGTGGAATCTCCTCTTGTACAAAAAACGAGAAGCAAGAAAAGGTTGTAAATGCGCATGTCATTTTTCATTGTATCTTGAAAACATGGCCAATCCAAACCTTGTGCTTATATTTGCATATTTTTTTCTGAAAGTATCATTCTACTTTTACCTGCTTGTATATCCATTTCTGCCTTTCCTGCTGTTCTTATCAGTAGATGTGTAGTAACTAAAGTTTATATTTTATGGAGCAGATCCGTCACACATTGGAAATGAACAGTGTTGTGCTGTAAAACTCCCATTGATGTCTTATGTGTAAAACATTAAAGGAAATATAAAAAAGAAAAGTGTCCTTTAGAGGTTTGCTTGTAGAGAGTATGAATGCCAATAAATTGAATAATAAACCTACAAGGTTACAATACAGGTTGTGACGGACCAAAACACAAGAGTGTATGATTACTAGCTTTATTAGTTGAACATTTTAATAAAAAAAACCCAGACATTAATAAGTCCCCTTGGTAGAAGACATGGTTTTAAATTAAATACAGTAGCTTTAATTTACTCCATATTTATGTATTGTGTATGTATAGTTAAAAATACTAATGTACATAATTCTTTTTCATACTTTCATATTTTGAATTCGCAGGCATGTTGTAAAGTTACTGAGAGTGTCCACCCTTAAATCTTTCAGGACCAAGTCCAAAATCTCAAACTTTAATTTTTTTTGCTCAGGTCACAGATCCTTGTTGGTGACACATGTGAATGGTATTTGATGACTACTTTTTAACATTAAGTATTATAGTCTCCTCCAGGATTGACCAAAAAAACTGATTGTGACTGAACAGTTCCCTGTGCAGCTGGATTCTGCATTTCCTGTTAGGCAGGCATCAGGTGGTAAAAAAAATAATGGTTTATTACTAAAGTCATGAACGATAGAAACGTCAGATTGAAATTGAACCTCAATTCGAATGTATTAATAAAGCACATTAAAATAACAATGTTGACCACAGTGCTGTACAATATAACTAGATCACAAACAATAAGGCAACCATACAAATGAGAACAGCCCAGCATGTCGTCTGAACTAGTCTCACTGCTACCATCAAGCCATCCATTCTAATTCAGCTTTTATCGCTGAACTTTCTCTGTCTTACACTGGGCTTTTGCACATTACAATAGACTGTTATTTTACTATCCTGCTCTCTGACTATTGTAGCAACCGGCAGTATAAGACTGTTAATTCCTGATATTGCAAGTGTATGTTAAGTGATATTTCACCCAAAAATTAAAGTTCTGTCATCATTCACTCATTCATCATTTACATTTTAGTCAGTGTTGCTATAATTCAGAAACTGCTGTAAATGGATTTTGTATTTTCGGAACCATTATCTTCTAAACATAAATGCAGAACACTGTAATATACGGAAAAGCTGGAGGAACTTCAGATCTCTAGAGATGAACTGCATCTCTGCAATATATATATATATATATATATATATATTGCATATAAAAATATTAAAGATCTATATATATATATATAACCTACCAAAAGTTCTTTAAAGTCCGTGTGTGTCTCTGTGCACTAGAGGGCGCAGACTCTCAGTTCTTTCTCTTTATTATCCACAAAAGTTCACAAAAAACATGGAAGGAATAACATACATTGTCAATTAAAATGCTGGAAATCTGTGCAAACATGTTAGTTTAATTGATTACCGAAATAATAGTTGCAGCCATATTAAATACAATTTATTATGCAAGTTTTTGTCCAAAATAAAAATACTCATATACACTTTCACATGTGGGTTCAAAGTTCCGTCTTTGTATTTGGAATTTTTTATACAAAGCAAACTTTTGTTCAAGTGTTATTTAATTACACACATTCTCATTCATTGAAGGAGTATGAATTAACACAAAAATATTAACTACAATAATGCAATAACAAGCATATTTTTTTAAATTAATTCTAGCTGTTGTTTAGCCATTATTGTTTAGCAAATACTCAGGTCCAATATACCAGACTTAAAAAAAGCCTTAAAAGCTGCAAGTATTTTTCATTAGTGATGCTGTAAATTAATCATTAAATCAAAGTTTATTGATTGATCACACTTTGTACTGTAGAGTATCTCTCTCTGGGACTCCCACTTGAACATTTCCCAAACCGGAGATTAAGTACAGAAAAACCACAGTCACTCTTATCATAAGTACAACCTTAAACAAGGGCACTTCAAGCTAGATAGCTTTAGAAGAAAATGTCTTGGCAAACATTCAGGGAGCCATTGTGAATAAAAGTGTCCTCTAAATGTCAATTATCTCTTAGTTACAGCAGTTTGATGAGTTGGATCCAGAAATGCTGAGCAGGCAGGTGAACAGGTTTGCCAAATTCATCAGCCAGCTGGAGAAAGAACTGCCACCAAATAACGTACACTGTAAAATGTGGAGAGCATGCGAGAAAAGGACTTGTTCTTCAAATGTCATTCATTAGGTTGGAAATGGAGTCTGCTGTCTTCTGCCCTTGATTTATGGAGGGCTATCGAAACCCTATAAGAAAGTGCAGTAGACATATTTATAAATTCCTGGGCCTCATTTACACACATTCTTTTCATAGATTGAGGAATCATGGAAGATGACAGAGTTTGTAGTGCTGCTTTATCGGGCCAAGAATGTGCTCATGCATGTGTCCATGGGGACACTGATGATATTCAGGTGAAGTGTGTGGGGAGCACTGTTACCTAGCAATGTTTGATTCATAATATAAGCAGTCTTTTTAATTAGATCTGTTTAATAAAATGATTGAACCGGTTCTGATGTGTGTTTCTTTGAAACAAATTTCTTAAAGGAAATTGATTCAACAGATATAAGTCACCCTTCCTATTACTATTTTACTGTCGTTTAATGTGTAATTTACTTGTAACATGTTTGTGCTGATAGTGTATTTGCTGCTAATCTGCGCAGTATATCAGGTTGGTTCTTTTACGAGCAGGATCGATGTTACCTCTGCCTGATGGGGGCGCTGCAGCTGGATTTGCTCCTGCTGGTCCAGCAGGCACAGGCAAGACTGAGACCTGCACCAGAGACTTTGCCGAAGCTGTGGCCATCCAGCGTGTGGTCTTTAAGTGCTCGGATTATAAGGTGCACAACTGCTTCTCTTCCAATCTAACTTTTTATATGATTTTCCATCAGTTTTATCTGTATTTTAAAGTCTTTAGACAACTAATGTCACATAAAGAGTAAACTCATGTCAACACCAGGAGGCAGCAGAGTTCCCCTGACGTGACCCAGTGTAATCATCTCGGCCTTAACCAGCAAGCTGTGCTTATTTATGGCCGGTGTTTAGCGTTTGATGGATTGAATAATATATCATACAGAAGTGTCAATTCTGATGTTGTCGTAAACACTGTCTGAGCTGCAGTCTGAGTCCAGTATTTGTCTTATTTATGCTGTGTGGGACACAGTAATGCTCTGGGGTCTGATACAACCTCCCTCACACAAATTATTATACCATCAGTTGTGATATTCACATCTGCTCATTGTAGGTTATTCCTCTCCCTAGTGGTCTGTAATAGGTTTAGTTCAGTATATAAGGTCATGTGGAAATGACATCCTGTGGATGACATCAATTTAAAGTTTTGGAAAGACACAAGCTAATATCTGAGTTCATGATCATTTCATCATAGCAAATAAGATGCACAGAATAGTGGAGTAATTTGGTGAACATGTAACACAATATTTACTTACAAATTCACTCAGAAATATTTACAAAACAGAACATTTTCATCTAAGTTAACTGTAACGGATGTTACAGTTGCGGATGTTATGGATAGTAGGTTTGGGGTTGGTTATGAATAAAGAGTTGACTGAACTTAAAAAAACTACCACACAGTTGGACCATTTAAATAAATGGAGAAATGGTCCAAATGTGTGGTAGTTTTTATCAGTTCAGTATGCCGTACGCTATAGTACGCTATGTAGACTGATATAATTACTATCAACTATTTACAAAAGTATAGAAAATGGTACATGCCTTTATGTTTAAATGATGAGAGAGTTTTTCAGCGGTTTGGCTCAGTCGGATATCTGATGCTCCTTTAATATAGAGTTCAACTGCATCAACATTGAGGTGCTGGTTGTCATTGCTTAACAACTCATCCCCATCAGAAATGCCAAAGTAGCAAGGTAATGTTACCTTGCATATGCAATTTCATGTACACAAAAACAACAAATTACATGCAATTCAAAACAAAGTGTCTGTCTTGTGTTTGCATGATGCATTTGTTTCAATTCATGTTTGAGGTGAGAGACATAAAACTGGAGATGACCTGTGCCGCTTTTATCACTGTGAACCCGGGTTACTCAGGCAGGTCTGAACTCCCCAACAACCTAAAGGCCTCTTCAGACCCATAGCCATGATAGTCCCCAATTACACACTTATCACTGAGGTGTGTGATTAAACCTCTCCGTCTGATTCCGGTAATGATGATAAACCACAGCAGGTGAGAGGTGGAGAGGTCAGCGCAGAGAGAGATGGTGCTGCCCACCTGATGTGTGCTCTCATTAATAGCTTTCGTCTGTTCACCTGTGTGTGTGCTACTGTGAGAACCTGCTGTGCTCCCACTGTGTTGTTTTGCGTGTAAAACAGAATAATTTTACATACAGTAAAAAAAAGTTTCTCAGTATTACAGTCTGGGATGTCTTATCTGATAGCCCAGATAGTTGTAATTATATATATATTCACAACAGGGGTCTCAACCTACTGTTAAATTTTAATGACCCCTCAGATGTTAATTTTGGCCTGCAATTCAGTTTCACTTCCTGTTTTGTGGTTTGGCTTTAATGTTATTTTATAATTTTTCAGGATTGCTAAACTATAGTCTAATGTTTGTATATTTTTCAACATGACCTGTTAACAACAAACAAAACTGTGCTCATATCTCAGAGGAAATTTTGGGTACATGCACGCACCAGTTGTAAATTGTGGTTGTAAATATCCATGTATTTTTTTGCAACTGTTCAACTGGCCTCTTATGGAGAATGCAACCGGGCTTGTGGCCCCCAAGTAATTTGAGTCTGAAACCCATATCACATCTTTAAAGCACTGTCACTGTCTCTGTTTCTCACTGTTGGTGATCCTGCACTCGGAGGGCTTTCTCAGGGAGTCTAGAGACTCTGGTGGGAAGATGACTCAGATGTGCAAGCTCTCCCGGCAGCATCACTATGACTGAGGCATGTGAGATGTCAAATCCGTGCTGGTCATGGCAGGCTGAGACACTTGGGGTATCTTGATAAACTCGGGCGGCACATGCACAGGCTGCTGGTTGTAGCATCTGGTGCAAATTTTACAATAAAAAGCCAGTAAAACTATACAGTTATGGCTCTTATAGGGGTGGACCGGTTTTTGCAAGTCTGGTCAAATCAAGTTTTGTTTACAAATCACCAGGCAGCTACAATGAACTCTTTCAATGAAGAAATAGCTGCAGATTTGCCCGTTTTTTAAGTTTGGTTTGTAAGATTGGGTTTTTGAGAGATACAGGTATGAAGTTTTTCCATTATAACATTTTATGTACGTCTTTGAGCTGTTTTAACAGTTTTGTTTATTTTTTAATTTTGTTTTTACTTTCCTGAATGGACAAACCACAAATGAGCTATTTTTAATATCTTAGTTGTTTGTCCAATATAGCAATAATATAAGTGATTCTCGTTTTAAGTGAATTAAAAGAGACCAGTAATCTCATGTGTCCCATTTAAAGTTTTAAAGCAAAGCTTAACAATGTCTCAAACTGTTTGCAAACTGTTTGCAGATGTATGCAAAGTATGATACCAGTATGATACTAGTATGAACTTGATTACAATTTCTCATCAAATTGTTGAAGGTTTGATTTATCCTGAGCCCATTCCTGTTTAAGAGGGCCCAGAAATAAAGCACAATATACAACAACATCATGCTGATGGTCAACAGTTTCCCTCTTGCAGTCTTCAACGGTATTTGTTTTGGTTTTTCATTGTCTTAGCATTTGATTATGAATAATTTGCTAAGACTCAATCACTGTCTTGACCGAGTATGTTGTAAACAGCAATAGAATACAGCTGCCTAAAAAAAACGCTGAGCAGATGATTTACAGCCATTGTGGCCAACAATAGAGTCTTCATTAACGCTGGTCTCAGATCAGTGGCTGTATGGCTGGATGCTGCCTGTATTTACTAAGTTAATTGTGTGTGTTGTGTGGAGGCACTTTATCAGTGCTCAGGTTTTATATGGAGTATAAATTCTCTTTTAATGGTGTCCTATTATGTCATTGTTTGATGCGAAAGATCTGTCTTTAAATCAGTGTAACATAGACAAATATTTACAAGAATATATATGCACGAATGTAGGGGTGTGTATTTAAAAGGCAGAACGTATGCTTCCTGTAGACTTTCCTGTAGTTGAACAGGTATGGCGCTAGCAACCCCAGGATCATGGGTTTGAGTTTCATTTAATACACATACTGATAAAATATGCACAGATTAAAATGTGAGCATGAGCGTGAATGGAGAAGTCATAATCTGTCTGAATTGCAGGTAGAGTTAATGCTATTTAAACAGATGTTATTCTGATTTACACAAAACTAATTAGTGGTGCTCACTAAAGCATAAACAACACCTGAAATGGTTTAGTTTATTAAGGAGAGATCATCTACAGTATAACTCATCAACGGGTTTAGATTGCAGCTTTAGGAAAATATGAGTTTACCTTAGAAATTATTATTAGAAATGTACACAGATTTTGGCATTCATTAGATCTTTCCTTAGTAAGAAGTACAAACCTGCCCTCTCTTCATTTAATTCTGCATGGGCTTCCTGTTTAAATAAATGCTTATCAGACACACTTGTCTGTCTCAATCAGGTGTCGTGACCTTTGCTGTGGCCTCTCCTGCCACTGTAAGCTGTTGCAGGATGGTGCACCTTGACCCAAAGGAGCCGAAGTGGATGCCGTATGTTCTGATGTGGCTCATAGGCCTCTAACAAGGTGAAGGCTTTCACACTAAAGCAGAGTGTTAACACTGCTCCATTGCCCCTGAAGCATTAAGGAGTGTCTTAATCAATAGTTTTATAGGCAGGCATTAAAAAGAAACACCACCAATACGCTCAGTTCGGCCGGCTATAGAACTTTAAGTTTAGTGTTTGGACCTATAGAACTGTTGCCATCTGAGAAATGTGTGTGTTTGGATAACAGAGCTCAAAGATAGATATATGATAGAGCTATTTGAGTGATATGTGGAGAACGGTCTACAGTTTGTATCAAATGCTGCATGCAGGCCATGGTGGACATCAGTGAAGTCACAACTCTCCTCTACCTGTTGCAAGTACTGCTGTTCAGCAACAGAGCCCCTAATCTCAAAATGGTATAATGTCACTCGACTCGAAGCAAACTGGATTAGTCTTACATTTTTCATAACGTGTGTTTACTTGTAATAATTTAATAAGGAATGGAAAGCACCTTAAGGCAGTGTTTCTCAACCGGGGTTGAGAAAGGGGCTCAAGGTGACTTAAAATAATTTACTATAAGACAAAACAAATTTTAATGTAAAACAACTAAAAATCTAGATTTTTCTTAGTGTTTGGCGATTTTTGTAATGAATGTCTTTTAAGTTATTTCACACTGTAGAATATTTTAATGGTTAGAAAATAGAGGTCTTTAAATATTGTTGTGGATAATGGTAATAAGCCTTAAAGTCAAAAAGGATGAGATCCAGTGCTTTAGTATATCAAATGTGGTTATCAGGTTTGTTCAAAACACATCACATCTGTAGCATGTAAGTGGCACATACTTTCTCGTGCCCATATGGGCACATTACAGCATTCACAATGTGCACATAAGCAGAATTTCAGCTCTGAGGTCATTTTTGCTGTGCATTATGGGAAATATGTTTACAATGCAATCTAAACAAAACAAGATCTTTTTCCATAAATATAAAATAACATGAATAATATGAAGTAAAATAAAATAATGCTGCTACTTCTGTTTAAAAAAACAGTGACAGACCAACAATGCAATCTACAGTACATGTCCTAAATCTAAACAACCACTTTGGGGTTATGTTAAATTAACTACCATGTGGAAGTAATTGTGTTGTCCCATCTTATTTAAATTATATTTCATAATTATCAGGTTTGTAATAGTTCTTAATGGCCCACTCCCCAATAACCATTTTATAACTGATGCTAATTATCGGTGAAGAAATTCAATGAGGTAATCCAGATGTCTTACAGGTCTGCTAAGCAGCAGTAACACTACCTGTATGAAAGCACACCAAGCCTTAATATTTATGTTGACACAAAATTTGATGTTTAACTCTGTTCACTCTTCTTTTTAAATCTGCTGTTCTTGTGCTCATATCTTCACCTCCATTTCTTTACCAACACAAGCTACATTTCGATAAGCTGCAGGTGGGATAAGAGGAGCTGTGAGGATTCAGAGAGGATTGGAAGCTTAAGCCACAGGTTGAGTTCCAAGAATCCAAACTCTGGACTGGCACAGTTCAGCACATTCAGACGCAAATCTGCGGCACTGCAGCACACTATATAGTGCTATAAAGTATATATAAAGTAATGTCTAACAATTTCAAAATGTTTTATGTGTTATGTATTATATTAGTATATCAGGTTTTTAAATTGCATTCCAAGGCAAATAGTTAAAACTCTAAAATGTATGGGGTTGCTGCAGCATAGAGGTTGAGCTGTCCGTGGTTCTGAACTCACATCTAGAGAGCTGGAGGTGTCCAAGGTTCTGAACAGAAAGCCTGAAGCTATGTTTATACTATTGCTTGGCCTCCTGGAACTGCTTTTGCAGCTCATTTTCTAAAACGGACTTTCTAAACAAAAACAACCTGAAACAGGCAGCTTTTCTTGTAAACAAAAACATGATGCTTTGATATTATTTGCAGTACATCTACTAGTTCTGCAGCCAACCTGGTGTCAGTTTGCACACACCTTTATGCTTAGGTATAAACTTGACGAATCCTAAAATTTTCTATTGTTTAACATTGTTTAACATTGTTAAAAACAAACAACTCTCTCATCTGTCCTGCTGTTTACCTCCCCCTAATGTCATCTCTGGACTTACTTTTAAACATAGCTTTGTATACTTATTGTTGACTCTTGAGACAAAATGTTAAATGCGTTCTTATTTGCAAGTCACTTTGGAAAGCCTCTACTAAGTGAATAGTTGAAAAAGAAAATGTGGAGTCAAATGTGAAGTCAATAATACTCTTAAGAGCTGGAGAGTGTTGAAGCTTATGCATAGATATATTGTTATCCTGCACTTTACACTTTGATTTCTGCTCTTGTGTGTTTGTGTATGTTTACAGGGAATTTATTTTTTTTGGGGGGGGAGGGGGGATAAAACAAGCAGCAGATAGCATTGTATATGGTGCTGTTAAGATCTACCATCACATGAGCGTGGATCTGCTGCCTACACCTGCCAAATCTCACTATGTTTTTTAATCTAGAGACCTTTCCAAATGCGTGCAGTGTAGGAGATCAACTGTCAGGGTAAACACTAACAGACATTACAAACATAAACACATTCGCATAGAATTAGCCCAGGTCATCACTCATCTATGGCAAACAAAGCATGCAAAAAAATTAATATCTGCAAATCAAAATGCCTGCAAAAACAGTACAACACATAGCCAATAGTTTGATCAAGAACATCTGTTTTGCTTAAATACACCAAAAAGCTTCTTTTGTTATAGAGCTCTCACTTGGCCAATAAAAACGCTCTCTCAATTTAAAGTGCGCCTTGGGGGCAGTTACAATGCTGTTGTAAGGTTCAGTGCTGTTACAGGTGAGAAACTGCAGCTGTTGTGTCTCTGTGCGGTTACTGTCAAAGTAAACTAAATCTGAACAGTATAAGCTTTCATCTGTTTATGATTTATTTGTGTTTAAAGGTCACAAAAGTTCATCTGTAACTCAGGTCAGTTAATGGTTCATTAACTGTAGACTTTTAACTCTGTATGCCTGTAGTTTTACATCAAAACAATTAAATACTATAAAGGATCTATATGAATGTCTTTGAGTGTCTATATTAATGTTCAACTTATGCATGTGTTTGTCTTGTGCGTGTGTGTGGGTTGGGTTTACATAACCATATATTGGGGGCAAATTTGCACCCAAAAGTCAGCAAAGCCTGACAAATCTGAGCAAAACCTTCAAAAGCGTCCTTTTGGGGACGTTTGTAAAAACAGCATGAAAATATTGTAAATATTGCTTTTCTATCATGTTAGGCAGCTCACATGTGTGGTTACCACTGCTTTCAAACTGAGCTGATTTGGGGTTAAAACCATAAAACTCACCTTCAGAAACTGCAAAATGGCAGGAGTTGAGGGCCAGGAGATGAACTTTCTTTTTACAGACACTCAATTACAATAAAAGAGAAATCTGCCCTTTTGCCCATTAAAAGGACATAAATCTTCTGTCTAAGAGCTACATGCCACTTGTATAATTTTGTCATTAAAGCCACTAATTAAGCTTTAAATGTTCTCAACAGTGATTTTATTCTCTATAAATGCTTTAAAAATGCATAGTAATTTAAGTCATATTAGATTGGTACATTATACAAAGAACAGAAGTAAACAGAAGGATAAAAAATAGGTGTCTATAGAATTGTAGTTGAACAGTTGCATTTACAGCAACATTGTGTCTTAATAGATGTGTCAGTATGTGTCAGTATATGTCAGTAGTTCGCCAGTTAGCAAACAAGAAGCAAGTATACATTATCAGTAAAGCATTGATTGTCACGGAGGCAAGACGAGAGATGTACGATCGAGAAGTGGTCCCCGTGTAGCGTGACAGAGAACTCAAACGCGGATGTGCGCGAGTGAGCAGGTTAGCCACGCAGTTAATCTGAGAACGCTCCGGTAAAGGAGTAGAGATTTCCACCCGAAAACCCGCGTTCTCATACACACACTGATAGGATATATAAACGTCCGCTAAGCGGTACTCACGTGAGTTGAGGTGGTGTTGAAAGAAGCGACCAACAATGAGGA
>JAZGTJ010000447.1:0-10045 GCA_036877575.1 Botia almorhae | reverse complement strand
GGTACTCACGTGAGTTGAGGTGGTGTTGAAAGAAGCGACCAACAATGAGGAACAACATGAACTCAATGTCCGGTGCTGAGTGAACCTTACTTCCTGTTTATATATCCGCGGAGATTACTTCCGGGACCTCGTGACCTCACGTGACTCGGTGCGTGTGACAGTTAGTCATCCAAGTTTTGATATTGACTATGCATTCTGTTAGTTTGGTGAATTTATAAGTCTCGTTGGGCCTAGAATAAATGTACAGCGTAGAGTATCATCAGCATAACAATGAGAAATAACTCCATGTCTCTTAATAATTGACCCCAGAGGTAGCATGTACAGGTTTGTAAGTAGGGTCCCAAGCACTGAACCCTGTGGTACTCCATATTGGACTTGTGATTGGTATGACACCTTTTCACTCACAGCAACAAACTGGCATCGGTCAGATAAACATGATCTAAACTATGCCAGTGCAGTTCCATTAATGGCAACATAATTTTCAATCTTATTTAGTAGCTGTGGTCAATAGTGTCAAAGGCTGCGCCAAGGTTGAGTAATACTAGAAGCCGCCACGATCGGCTGACAACAGCAGATCATTAGTCACTCTGATGAGAGCAGTCTCCGTACTATGATATGGCCTTAATCCTGACTGGAAATTCTCACAGATACCATTTCTTTCCAGGAAAGAGAATATCTGTGAAGACACCACCTTTTCCAGTATTTTTGAGATAAAAGGTAAATTTGAGATGGGTCTGTAGTTTACTAGTTCCCTGGGATTAAGTTGTGGTTTTAATAAGGGGTCTGATAACAGCCAGTTTGTAAGGGTTTGGAACATATCCAAACACCAATGATGTATTAATAATACTATGTAGAGGAACTATAATTTCAGGCAGCATCTCTTTCAGCAACCTGGTAGGTATAGGATCAAGCATACATGTTGTTGATTTAGATGCTGTGATTATTTTTGACAGTTCATCCTGACTCCTTGGGCAGGTTATGATGCATCATCTGGTTTAAAAAATAGGCAGATCTGGAGCTTTTTAAGGCCTTTCTATAATTGGAAACATTCTCCTTCAATGCTTTTTGAAGTACCTCCAGTTATGTTTGCTTCCAGTTGTGTTACAATTTCCGGGCTGCTCTTTTCAGAGCATGGGTATGCTTGTTATACCACGGCATGGGACTGCTGTCCCTTATCTTTTTTAACCATAGAGGAGCAACTATGTCTAAGGTGTTAGAAAATAAGGAGTTAACATTTTCTGTTGCGCTGTCAAGGTTATCCGCTACGTTAAGGAATGAAGACAGTGCAGGTAGGTTTTTGATAAAAGAATCTTTAGTGGTAGAATTTATTGTTCTAATGTATTGATAGCAAGTAGCTGATTTTGCACCCATAGTTAAATGTATTTTACAGGGCACCAGAGAATGATCTGAAATGTCTTCAGACATTTACAACATATACAGAAGTGGTATACTGACGATTCAATGGATAATAACACTGCCATCTGGAGAGTGTGAAATATATTGTTAATAATGGAGATTTTATTTTTTCTGCAAAGAACTACTGACTTATGCAACAGGGGAGGAAATGTTTAGTGTCACTAAATTGTACTTGAAAGAACATGGTCTCACCTGGGGGTTGTGTCATAGTTTTTGCACCGATGGAACGACATCTTTGATGGTAAAAGGACTGGTAACAAAGGTGAAGAATTACAATCCAAATGTGCAAATTACTTACTCCATGCTGCAAACGTAATACCCCCAAATCTGACAGTAGTATTGGAATAGGCTTTTCCGATTGTGAATTACATTAAGTTTTGAAGTCCAGATTGTTTACCATACTGTGCAAGAAATGCACAGAAACTGGTACTTGGAGTGGTTGCTAGGGTGTTGCTAAAGTACCAGGGCTAGATTGTAGGGAGTTGTTAGGTGGTTGCCAAGGTACCATGGGTAGTTGTTGGGGTATCTGTTAGTTGTTAGGGTACCCTGGGTGGTTTCTAGGTTGTTGTTATGCGTTTGCTATGGTACCCAGGGTGGTTGCTAAGTGGTGACTAGGGTACTTGGGGTGGTTGCTAGGGTATTACAGTGCAGTTGTTAATGTATCCTGGGTGGTTGCTGGGTTGTTATTATATGGTTGCTAAGGTACTTGTAGTGGTTGCTATGGTTTATTGTCCTGGCAACTTTCTGGTCACACCCTAGCAACCATTTAGGTAACTCACCTCAACCTCATCCTGAATAAGTCATATTTTAGTAAATCTAACATGCTAACATCATGCTAAATCAGGCTATCATCATCCTAAATCATGCTATCATCATGCTAAATCATACTAGGAACATGTTAAAACATGTTAAAATTGTTTTAATATTCCTGAGTTTTGCCACGACAAGCACCACTCACATTGTCTTTATTATTTATAATTATATATATTTACATATGTCTTATATGTAAGTGTAATTTAATTGGGGTGGGGTGGCATTAGAATAAAATATTACAAAGGGGTGCCATGCTTTCAAAAAACCACTGATTTAGACAATGCTCAAAGAACTCAAAGAAGATAGAAGCTAAAAATGCTTAATGTACAATACCACTGATCCTTTAAATGCAGAGCGAAATTCACAACTTACAAGATCCCAGCCAGTAAGTCATGCAAGCAGTACAAACTCAAGTGATAGCAGTAATGTCAGTAATTGGAATTCTATTCTATTCAGTGTCATTAAGGCTGTGTTTACACTGGCACAAAAAAACAGATTTTTTACTCACATCTAACACAGATTGTTATTTGTTGATCGAAACACACGAGATTTGATGTTTTCATATCCAATCTGTGCCACTTTCAAATGTGTATTTAAATTGGATAAATATCCGATATCCAAACATGCGATCTGCATCTAAACACATATATCTGATTCACCTTGGCTATAACTGTCAGGGTCCTGGCTTCCTGTCAAGTCTGGAGATCGCATTTTGTCAGGATCCTGACACATACGGTGTTCTTTGTCAGAGCAAGGGGCTAGATTCCGATTAGTTTTGAGTCTAGTATAGACTAGTATAGAGTCTGAGTCTAGACCCGCGCTCTGGGTGTCCGTTCTATGTGGAGGCACATGGCTTTGGCTGTTTACATCTGCCATATGTTCTCCGGTTTCGCATCATTACTCCACCCCCTTGTTTCCTCGTTCAGTTTGATTTGGCTTACCTGTCATTGTTCCCCATTGTATTTAATGCCTTCGTGTCTGCTGTCCTGTGCTGGTCTGTTCCACCCATGCTCATTTTCCCGTGCTCTATTTGTGATCGTTTTCCGTGATTTACCTGTGTATGTATTACGGGTTTCGGACGCGTTTCCTGTAATCTCATTCTTCGTTGTTTGGTTGTGTCTCTCGTGTCTTGTCCTTGTTCCGGTTCAGGTTTATTATCATTCGTGTCTGTTTCCGTTATTGTATATTTAAAGTAAAATCTTTTTATTATTTTAGTTTTCTTGTGTGATTTAATTGGTGTTTAATTTATCATTTATTTATATTACAAATGTATTTCCTGTTTACCTTTGTTCCCTTTTCGCCCCCTTGTGGAAGTTTTGAGTTTCGTTTATTTAAATTAAAGCTTTTGGTGTTAATCGCTGTCTGCGATTGGGTTCTTTTCCCGCTCAACCGTGACAATAACGTCTTTTTGGCTGAGAGATTAATGTACAAAACGCACATTGGTTACGGGGTAAGTGTAAACAGGTCAATAAACGGATATGGACTTAAGATCAGATCTGAGCATTAAGACATGCAGTGTAAACGTAGCCTAAAAAAGCAAGTGAAATTGTTTACCTAATCTCTTTCAGTAAGGGAAATAACAGTGTTTGATGACATATGAGAGCCTTTGAGTGAAGAGTGAAGTGAAGTGAAGTGCTGGCCAAACATAGTGACCTATACTCAGAATTTGTCCTCTGCCTTTAACCCATGCAAGTTAGTGCACACACATTGGAGTAGTGTGTTGTGAACACACACACTGCAAACCGTGAACACACACCCGGAGCAGTGGGCAGCCATTTACTACAGTGACCAGGGAGCAATCAGGGGTAAGATGCCTTGCTCAAGGGTGAGTCAGTTGTTTCCTGCCAACATCAGGAAACGAATCAGCAACCTTCTGGTTACAAGCCCAACTTTCTTGCCAGTAGGCCACAACTGTATGCTTTGAACATGGTATCGTTGACAAAACAGACAATATTAAAGTTCAACTATAAAATCTATAATATCTCTAATATCTTACATCTGGTAAACCCAGATGATTAGAACAAAGCTGTCTGTATGTAGATCCTGAGACACTTTCATTTGTCTGAACTGGATACTTCCTCGAACATCAGAATTATCATCTCTAAACTTCCATTTAGGCTGAGGGATAAGGGGTGAAGTTACACATCAAGAATAAGTCTAGATCCTGTATATGGAAATATCCTAGATCCAATGCAGAAACATAGCCTGAAGTTTAATGGTCACAGCTTCAGAATGATGTTGGGTAAAACAAAGAAACAAGCAAAAGTGGTCCAGAATAACATCTGCAAATAAAGGAAGTTTAGCCACAACAGTTCAGCTGCCTCATGATCTCTTTGTCAGATGTCTCGGTTATGTATGTAACCCTTGTTACCTGACACAGGGAACGAGATGGGTCAATAACAACACTAGGGGTTCATTCTTGGGAGAATTCTTGAACCAAAACTCCAGTGATGTATAAATGGGGAGAAAAACCTTGTGGGAAACCAGGTTTAGCAGGAAGAGCCAGTTCTCCTCTGGCACACTACAGCTGCAGTCCATAACTACATTGGTTTAAAGAAAAAGGCTCAAATTAAACGATTTAAACATATGGATTGGAACTAGTGGTCTGATTTAGTGACATCTCAGAGAAAAAGATAAATAAGGGATGTGTCAACTGCAAGAGCGTGTCTGCCCTGAACAGCATCAGGGAAACCATTCCAGAGTTCAAAAGCCAAGTATAAAAATGCTCTGTCATCACTTTGAGAGAGGGCGCAGAAGCAAGTGATATACCCACCTAGTTGTAGTTAATCACCCTGTGGTACATGGGTCCCAACCGGATCCACATAGAGGCTGTCGAACCTCATGAAGTTGTTGGGTGTAACCCAGACTGCAGCTCTACATACACTATATTGCCAAAATTTGCTCACCCATCCAAAAAATTGAATTCAGGTATTCCAATCACTTCCATGGCCACATGTGTATAAAATGAAGCACCTAGGCATGCATTCTACAAACATTTGTGAATGAACGGTCCGCTCTCAGGAGCTTAGTGAAATCCACCGTGGTACTGTGATAGGATGCCACCTGTGCAACAAGTCCAGTTGTGAAATTTCCTCACTACTAAATATTCCACAGTCAACTGTCAGTGGTATTATAACAAAGTGGAAGCGACTGGGAATGACAGCAACATGGCCACAAAGTAGTAGGCCCTGTAAAATGACAGAGCAGGGTCAGCGAATGTGCAGAGGTCGCCAACTTTCTGCAGAGTTAATCACTACAGACCTCCAAGGTTCATGTGGCCTTCAGATTAGCTCAAGAACAGTGTGACATCCCATCCCATGTGTGACAACCCATTCCATGCTTCATGGAAGCATTCCTTGGTCAAGCAGCTGCATCCAAGCCATACATCACCAAGTGCAATGCAAAGCGTCGGATGCAATGGTGTAAAAGAGCTTTATGGAATGGGTTTCCATGGCCAAGCAGCTGCATCCAAGCCATACATCACCAAGTGCAATGCAGAGCGTCGGATGCAATGATGTAAAGCATGCCGTCACTGGACTTTAGAGCAGTGGAGACGCGTTGTCTGGAGTGACGAATCATGCTTCTCCATCTGGCAATCTGATGGACGAGTCACCAGGCGGTTGCCAGGAGAGCAGTACTTGTCTGAGAGCATTGTGCCAAATGTGAAGTTTGGTGGAAGGGGGATTATGGTGTGGGGTTGTTTTCAGGAGCTGGGCTTGGCCCCTTAGTTCCAGTAAAAAGAACTCTAAATGCTTCAGCATACCAAGAGATTTTGGACAATTCCATGCTCCCAACTTTGTGGCAACAGTTTGGAGATGGCCCCTTCCTGTTCCAACATGACTGCGCACCAGTGCACAAAGCAAGGTCCATAAAGACATGGGTGAGCGAGTTTGGTGTGGAATAACTTGACTGGTGTGGAAGAACAGAGTCCTGACCTCAACCTGAAAGAACACCTTTGGGATGAATTAGAGTGAAGACTGCGAGCCAGGCCTTCTCGTCCAACATCAGTGTCTGACCTCACAAACGCACTTCTGGAAGAATAGTCAAAAATTCCCATAAACACACTCCTAAACTCTTCCCAGAAGAGTTGAAGCGGTTATAGCTGCAAAGGGTGGATTAACAATGGGATGTCACTTAAAGTGATATGCATTTAAAGGCAGATGAGCAAATACTTTTGGCAATATAATGTATGTCTTCTAGTGAGGATATGAGGAAATTATAGGATATGCCTAGGGGGATTTAATCTCCTGGCGCTTCAGAGGAACCTTACGATTAGATCGTGCCATTCCAAGGACTTTTCTCTGATAGTGTCATAGCAGCCATATGGCTGCCATGTAGACCTTTAGAGTGGAGGGAGACAGGCATCTCTCCAGTCATTCCTGGAGGGAGGTCAGCAAAATGCTGATCTGGCATTTTCTCTGCATAGGGCTGACCAGTTGACCTAAAGTCCCATTCAGTCCAGGTGTCAAGGTACCAAGGACCTTGTACTGGTACGCTCACCACTTAGAAGGAAACAGTCTGTGTTGAGGGAGGATCAACACAAGAAAGTATGTGTCCCTCAGGTCTATGGATGCGAAACAATCCTGCTGGCATATCGAAGAGAAGATACGTTTTTTGTGTGAGCATATTGAAGCCGTTTGTGGAGTGCCCAGGGTTTAGTGCTAGGTTTGACCGCAGCACTTGCCTTTTTTGGGCACCGTGAAGTAGGTGCTGTAGAAGCACTTTTTCATCTTAGCATACAGAACGACTTCTAGCACAGCAGAAATTCCCCAGGGGGGCTGAAGGGGGCCTCAAACTGAGGGTGTACTCACACTTGGCAATTCGAACCGTGCCCGAGTTGACTAGTGTGAGTGCTCCGAACCATGCCTGGGCGTGGCTCGTTTAGCCGTCCCTGGCCCGCTTGAAAGAGGTGGGCCAGAGCACGGTTCAGTTGGACTCAGGCGCGGTTCGCATTTAGTGTGAGCGCTAACCGTGCTAGAGCACAGAACAGGACGCGTGACGTCACGTTTTTGCGACGATTCTGTGAAAATGTTCGTGCCACAAAGGCGATAGATCTGTTTAACAACGGGCTGTGAGAGGGCTGTGGACCCCGCGGACCAAACGACTCAAAATTATCCACAAAGTAAACAGAGCGATGGACTCCACTGCGTAAAGCGAGAGCGCCGCTCTTCCTGTTTATCCTGAAACCGTCGCACCATAATGAAGTAGGCGTGCTCGTAAGCGTGACGTAAGCGCGCTCCGGCACGAATGCTGAAACCCTATGTGAGTGCAGGCCAGAGGGGGAGGGGGGAGGGGGGACAATCGTACTCGGGCCCGGTTCACGGCAACCGGGCCTAGTGTGAGTACACCCTGAAAGAGTCTGGTCAGATGTCAGGTGAGTCATCTTAATCCGATAAAAGTAGCGCTCCATCTTTGCACCAATGCTGCAAAGACCTATTCTTTATTGGAAGTATTTTGTCTTTCTCTTTTACATGTTGGGTTTCTTCTTCTTTGTCAATGAAGAATTATTATCATCTGCTTTACAAACATATGTTCAAAAATTATTGGTGGTATTTCCATAGTCTTATATCTTATTACAAGCAAGAAGTGTTAAGGATGGCACAAAAAAGAATGAGCGATAGAGCATGCACCCCTTGCACTTGTATTTTGAGTGGATGCGCCACAATCGATGTTTAAGAACAATGAGGGGTTCCACAGATGATTACAAATTCACTTCACTTTTTTCAGTTCTTTAACAAATACAACAAATTTTGTTATTTATTATCTTTATTGTTTAATTTGTTTAGTTTTGTTTAGTTTATTTTGCCTATTTCACAATATGGTGACAGAGACCGGAAGTAGGGAATGATAGCCATTCATTATTATATTGGACAACGAGCAGCTTGTTTTTTTTCAGTCATTTTATTTATCAATTTATTTACCAAAAGTAAGGATAGCAGATGTTGTCTGTTTGGTTGACAGTTTTCATGGAGACATAAAAAGAGAAGAAAATTTGAAATTTTTGGGAATAATTAATTTTATTATCAAGGTGTGGTATATTAGACAGATTATTTCCAGCAAATTTCCAGTTTTTTGTTTTGTGGACATGTTAAATAGAATAAAAAGTATTCTTTTGCACAGGGTAGTCCATATTAACATTTCATCGCTAGTTGTTTTACAAATAAAATAATAAAATCTTGAATAACTGTCCTGACATTCCCCATGTTTTGTGTCAGAGCATGATGTTTGGCCCATTCTAGTTGTGGTTCTTGTTTCTTGGAGTCAGGATCTAAACTTATGCTCTGGGTCTTTGTTATCTGTGGACGCACATGGCCTTTGTTTGTTTACATTTTGCCATGTGCTCTCCAGTCTGGTGTCCTGACCCCACCCTCTTGTTTCCTCATTAATCATCCTGTTTTCTGTTGATTCTGTTTGCTGTCTTGTGCTGGTTTGTTGTACGATTTAAGTTTACGGTTGTCTGAATCAGTGATTTGACACACGCTCTGTGGTTTTGTTCTGTTTTTGTGCCGTGTTTTCGGATCGCTGTTCTGAGTTTCATTTTGGTTTTGCCCCCTCATGTTTTTTTTATTAATAAAGATCATTATTGTTGTTAAGCTGTCTGCATTTAGGTTCTTCTCCCCACACATACCCAACATATACATATTTATTAGTGTCTGGTCACATTTATGATTACAGCCACAGGGCTTTGCTAAACTACACTTTGTGTCTAAAAGTGTGCACAATTATATAGACATAGACATATTTTGTTGACTTCATAATACTTTAGACAGAATCATAATTTCTGTTCATTGTACACTAAAATATGTGATATGATTATCTTGAAGAATCATCTGGCTGTTTCTAATCCAGGAATCAATGGCTCGCTGGCAGATGATTTCCTGGCTTTACTTTCATAAAGGCAAGACTCGCTCCTGTTATTGTCAAAAACAAAATAACTTAAATAGAGGTTGACAATGAGGAAGAGTATGAGGAGAATGGTGAGAGACAAACCTTTGTAAAAAAATGTAAAAAAAATTGACAAAATTGACAGAACTTTCATGTGTGTACAAACAACTATGGAAGGTTGGCAAGTGTTTTAACGTCTGCAGAAAATGTACACCTTACATCCAATAGAGGGAGCAATGATTATCAATGTAAACTTAAAGGGACAATGACCGAAAAAGGTTGACTGAAAGTTTTGTGTAGCAAGGGGCCGAATATTATAGTGACCACACCACCACAAAAAAACAATGGTAAAAACAACCCATCTAAGGGCACACAGGTATGGGGTCCAATTAAGAATAAGGCAAGAGGCATGGAGTTTATATACAAAACAATTTTTATATACAAATACATTTATAAAAAAATTATATATGAGGACTTGACTAAACCCTAAAGCAGCAGCGTGGCTTAAAAGAACGAAAGGAAGAGAGAGCGAGAACCATATCAAATGCATCAATCAGCCTGCTTAAATGCACAGTGAACAATACAACTAATTAGAAATCATACAAAGAATGAATGAATTGAAAACAAGAGACTGGGTAGGAACAATTACATAACCTTTTCTTGGGACTTGACATGTTGCTGAAATTGAACTCATCACTATCCTTCAAGGATGGCAAAGCAACATGTACAGTGCTCAGCATAAATGAGTACACCCCCTTTAAAAAGTACGAATTTAATCAGTAGCTCAATGAACAAAAGAACAATTTCCAAACTTTTTACAAGGCTGAGTTTTATTGAATACTTATTTAACTCCATAACATAAAATTAAGGTTAATAATCTAACTTAGATCACAAAATCTTCAGTTTTACTCAAATTGGTTGAAGCAAAAAT